>OZ005740.1:265592257-265864757 GCA_963930735.1 Dioctria linearis | reverse complement strand
ATTAGCAAAATCGGTCCAGTCGGTCTCAATTGATCCGATTTCCAACGAACAGCATTTCATTAAAACTAAAATCTTGACGTTTTTAAAGTTATTCTTTGGTTTGCCATTTAAAAGCTTTAAATTAATTTAAATATTCTTTAATCGTTCTGAAACTAAGAAAAATGCATTTATTTGGGTGATTTTTGCAGTAAATATGGGAAAAATTAAATTGAGGTATCATGCAATTTTGCTATTCATTCCTGGTAGTCTTGTTTTGTTAAATAATCTATCTATTTATCAACTTAAAAGTTAGATTGACTTACAAATTTTCTTTATTCGACGACTTTCCTGTACGCTAGGCGAAGTAACCAAAATTTTCTACTTTGATGGCAAAAATCCCTGTTTCGATAATTTTGTGTTCAAAGATAACGATAATTTTTTGCTATAAAGAAATTTCGACTTAAAATAGGGCATTTCGCCCTAAATTATAAAATTTGCTATAAATAGGGAAAAGAGATTTAACAATTAACCGAATTGAATTGATAGTAAAAAAAAACGGATATTTCGATATTACTAATTCCTGTCTTTCGTTTACATCTGCACATCTGCACCATATCTTAGCATCATCATTCAGATACAAGCTAGTGGAATTTGTTAAAAAAAACAGATGAATGCAAACGCAGTTGAATATGCTTATATACTGCATGGTTGGGAATCAAATAATCAAGTGTATTGGCCCAAATCAAGTGCAACATCTTTGAGAAAAGATGCAAATAGCATTCCAGAGCCTGTGTCGTAAAAAGAAGCAACATGTATGTCGATAAGGTTTCGCTTTTTATGTAAACTTAGAAGCCGTATTAAATGTCTTTTATTTAAAAATTTTCACAATTAAAATGCACCCCAGAATACGTTAAAAATATTTCTTACATCTTTACTAATGATGAAATAAACTTTCTCAATAAGGGCAGAATTACGTAGTTTCAACTATGAGAGAATTCGCTCAATGTATCCCTTTAGTCCAATTAACTTGTGGTTAACCTTTTTGGGAACTCGGAAATTGAGGGGCAAACGCAATCGAATAGCGAACTACTTAAAAAATATTTACGTTATTTTGCCTTGAATTTGGGAATAGATCCAACTACAAAGTCCATCCATTTCCTTAAATTTCACTCAAAGTTAAGTAAAATTTAGGTAAAATGCAAGGAAGTTTGCCTCAGATTTAGGAAATTTTCCCTTTTTATTTCCCTATTTTTCCTCATTCCTATAAAGTAAATTAAAAAAGAGTTATTACGTAATTTTTCCCTAATACTTACATAAAATTACTTTGAAGGCCTAATTTAAGGAATTATTAAGTAATATTTCCTTCCTAATTTACCTTAAAGGGGAGTGACGTTTAAGCTTAAATCCTCGAGTCTAGTTTACGTAATTTTAAGCAAAATACTTCGATGATAGGAAATACAACGTCCAATGTTACTTGGGTATTCACTGCAAACTTCTCTTTGCTCATATCTACGCCGAAGTTTACACAAAAAGTGTACTAAACTGAATAGAAACTTATAGTGAGACTCTGGTTTGAAAAAAAATATAAAAAGACACTTAAGTCAGTTGGTAAGTAATTAAACAACAAAAGCATATCATTATCACTATCTCAAACTTTTATCCTGTAAAATGTTTTTAATAACATGATTTCATCTTAATTTTCTTAATTTACAAAAACAAAATAATTGTCGGTCATAATTATAAAGGCATTACTCCAGTTAGTACACGTGCCTCGCATTGATCAAATCCTAGATCTAAAAAAAAAGATCTGGTTCCACTGGCTGTTTCTTGTTATCGCATAATGAGACGACAAAAGCTTAGAGCCCCGCTGTTATCAGCATGTTTCTCGACATCTGTCTAATTTTTCGTAAATAATTACGGGTTGCCATTTGATTGCATAATTTGATACAAAAATGTCAACAGACCATCGATGGCTTAATACAGTATATATAAATATAGCGTGGAATAATGAACCTTCCAACACAACGATAGGCGCTACAGAAATCGAATTCGAAATACTCGCTCTCAGCCATAATTAGATTTCGTGTTTGTTTCATTCTCTCTAGGCGATTATTTATTTTTTTCCACTCTGTGCGATAGGTTATGACCAGGGGAGATGAGGTACCATGAAGAGACTCATTCCACCCTTCCAACCTTTAACTGAATTTGAAATTCTTGTTGCCGGAGGCGGTTTCCTGTGTTCCGATTAATCTTTGTCATGCTTTGCCCCTTAATCCAAAACTCGCACGGGTAAGGGTGTCTAAGGGACAAAAATTGCGAATTTATTATATTACGAGTAATAAGTAATCAAATTTCGTTTTGCCAGCGTATTCTAGCTTTAAATTGATTTTCTGGAACAGAGAGTGGTCGCCCAGATTTTACAAAGGTTAATGGAAAGTTTGTGAAAATAATTACTGGGTGGTTGGAAATCGTTTTTTGATTAGGGCTTCTGAGGAGGGCAAAGCTTTTCGACAATTATCTTAACTGGGAATTGAATGGAACAACACTATTAATCTTCCTTTCAAGGAGCACACGTTGCAAGGTAATTGTTTCATTTATCCTTTCGTACTGCCACTATCTATACGAATGTGTGCTCTTAAGAAGACCATTTAAATTCATTCGAGTACAAAATTGAATTGAGCTGAACTTATTGAAAAACTCTGTTAAGTGAATTTTACCTGAAGTGATCAATAAAAGTTTTCCCTTCCAACACAAAAGTAGCAGTTCCCATCAAGTCAAGTGGATACATGCTATGTGTAGTTAAGCAAGCACGTTGGGTGAGCGCAGACGGAGCTCGTGTTGGGGAATTGTTCACCATCTCAAAGACCTCTCTAGAGGCATCGCGCTGTATTTTTATGGAAAATAAATTGATAAACAATGTTGGGTAATACTTTTAAATTTTCGCAACATTAAATGACTTTTAAATTGAATTTGCCATCGTCGGGAAAAATCGTGTTCTATTAATAATTTCATTATTAAACAAAATATTATGGCAAGGTGTGCAAATGGACAGCCAATGTATAACTCCACTTTAAATAGGTTGTCACAAGATTGCATTAAAAATGGCAAAATAATTAATTGCCACCCTTCGAACAACAAATTATAAAAAAAAACATACCTATTTGTAATCTGAAAGATATTTAAAACAGAATTAAAAATACTTTCACCGCAAATTCATTTAATTAAGAGTTCATTTTGACATTTCAGTATAACTTCTACTGTTACAAGTATTTTCATAAGAATACATATGTAGCATAATACAAAAATACGAAATTAAATTCGTTTAACGAACTAGCCTAACAAAACTTTTCAAACTGAACATGTAACGGCAATGGATCAGTGATGAGACCTGGGCCCTATTGCACCAACCATTTATCACTTAATAGTTAGCAAATTATCAGTTTATTTGTTTTTGATAAGTGTAAGTGATAAGAGTTGCACGAAAAACATTTATAATTTCACTCACTTATCAATCGAGAAAACTTATCAATTTTTGCTAAGTAAAGATGATAAGTGTTGCACCAAAATTTAAAATTAATTATCAGAAAATGAAAAGTTTTATGAATTGATAAGTATGCGGTAATTCTGAACAATGACATTAGCAAGAACAAACCGTTTGCCAACAAAAATTTAATAGTATTGTTCATCACTATTTTTTCATATTATTCATTATGACTCAGATTCCGTAATTTCAACCGAAACTGGATTTTGTGACAACAATTATTTTAAGAACAAAGAATGGTTCAGACTAATCCTACGCACTTAGCCCTCCTTGTTAATTTCATTACTAAAATATTTGATTTAAAATTGATTTTTTGGTAAATAAATCCACAAATTTTGCCGATTTTACCACCCCCGCCCCACCCGGGTGCCTGCCGTCTTAGCGCATATGCTGGCTATATTAAAAAAAGAATGATAGAAATGCAACTAATACTTCCGGAAAAATATCGATTTTTCCGAGTCAAGGAATTTTGAAATTTTCAAAAATTACCCGAAAAATGGTCGATTTGGTCGTCGTCCACCGCAAGAGAGATGCTATGAAATTTTTAAATATAATCAGATATGGTGGTTTTTTGTATAAAAAACGGACTTATTTTCCTCTCGTTATTACTTAAAATTGGTGGACCGGGAAAATAACTTCCCAGAGGGAAAATGTTCACAACAGAGCACTAATGTGTGTCAAAGAAAGAACGGATCAAATATATGCGAAATGTAGTAACTTGGTTGTATCTGACCCAAGTGTATGAAAATTCATGCAAATCGGGTTTTCAAAAAACGCACCGACGAAGTTTTTTAAATCGGGGAAAAAAGTATACTACCCGATAGTACTCGGCGGAGACTTTAATTTGCTAAGCAACTTGTAGAATTGGAGCCACCCTTTCGCCTCGCTTTCCTACCCATCACCCTAAAAGTACCCAAAATAAAAACAAATTCCTCGTCAAATTGTGGCTGGTAATTAGCTGAGGCAAATGGTGGAATCCAATTTTTCGATCGGACATACTCCTACCGAGTTAGCCCCACCTACTACAATCTATTCGAAAAGAGAATTTTTTCTTAGCACTATGTTGCTTAAATTATCAAACTCTCCATTGCAAAATGATAAGCGTAATAATTTGGTGCAACGGAAATTGAGAAAAAGCATATGATTTGCTAACTTTATCACTTTTCCATAGAACACTTATCACTTACTCATTTTCTGTTTGGCGCAACAGTAATTTGAAAAGCTGACAACTTCTCACTTTTCAACACTCAAAGGAGTGCTTTTCAAATTTCGCTTTAGTGCAACAGAAATTAATCAGTAATTTTGATAAGTTGCGAAGTGATAACCGATAAGTTGTTGGTGCAATAGGGCCCTGGTGCAATTAAAAATATTACTGTGATGTAGATTAGATTAGATTCGTAGAGGGGTGTGTAGGCGTCAGCCTCGCAATCACCGCGACCTAAAAGATCTATTGTGAGTCCCCGTTGAATTTATTCCCTTTCTAAGTTCAGACTGTTAATAAAGTCTAGGATCCTTCTGGGATTGAGGTTCCGTACGTAGTTATGTGTAGGAAAAGCATGTTCGAGATGGAGTAGTCTCCGCCTGGTCAATGCTTCGCAGTTGCAGAGCAGGTGCTCCGAGGTTTCATGAGCATCCTGGCAAAAGCGGCAGGATGAAGTTTCAGCCAAGCCCATCTTGTTAAGGTGATACCTCAAGGGGCAATGGCCTGAGAAGAGTTCTGTAATTATATTGAGCTCTGTTTTCTTGAGGAGTAATAGTTCTTTTGTTTTCCCTCCAGACGTGTCGATAAACTTTTTTGCCTGACGAAGTCCTTGTAGCCTTTCCCAGTATAGGGATTTTTGTTTGTTCTCCCAGTTATTTAGGGCAGCTTTGAGGTATCACTTTGAGGTGCCACAGAATTGCTCCGGTCCGACAAAGGGAGTTTCCGCTCCACTTTTGGCTAGGCCATCAGCAATTTCGTTGCCTTTATGGCCCTCGTGTCCAGGTACCCACATGAGGATAACTTTGTTTCCTCTTGATAAATCTTTTAGGGTTTGTAGACACTCCCAGACTATCCCTGACTTGATGGTGTAGGACTTTAAGGCCTTGAGGGCAGCTTGACTGTCCGAGAGAATATTAATAGTTGAGCCATTTATGGCTCTTTTAATGCAGGTATTGGCGCATTCTTCTATGGCCAATACCTCGGCCTGGAATACGGTAGGGGTAGAACCCAGGGCCTTTGATATATGGCATCTGGGGCCGTATACGCCCAGTCCGACTCCACTGTTCGTTTTTGAACCGTCTGTATACCACACCATCGATCCTTGTTGAAAGGACGGTTTAGTGGAACGCCATTGCTGTCGGTTTCCCAAAACCACATCGAATGGTCTTACAAAATCCACCTTGGGTGTGATTATATCAGATATTGTGTATACTGTGATGTAACTAGGCCAAGCCCAAATCACAAGTCAATAAAAGTAAATACGTAAAATGCAAGGAATGCACATCTAGCATAACTACAATTTAAATGAATTAACCTGAAATTGTATTCTCAATAAAACGATCACAACAACGGTGATCCATTACAATAATGCAAACTAAGCAAAACAAATGTTAACACAAATGCAGGTCACATTTAAGTTATTGTGTCAACAATAAGAAGTGACTCGATTTGTTTACTTGTCATGCGAATTGCTTAAAGCGGGTCAAGACAATTGCACACACACATAAAAAAAAGCTAAGTATATAAGTGCAAGTAAGTAATTTAGGTTATGCATAAGTACATATGACAATTAATATTATAATAGCATATATCTTTTCGTTAAATTAGCTAAGAATACTTTATTAAAGATGCATAGTATTATCAGACTTCTCTCTTATCACTTAGTGCCTGCTGGATATACCCGACGATTAATTAATCGTTCATAACCTAACACCATGTTAGAAAATCTTAGTATATAAAAAATCCCGTGTCACTGTTCTTGTACACGCTAATCTCCGAAACCGCCCAACAGATTTCAATGAAATGTAAATGTGTTTGGTTGGTTCCATCTTGAGAGATAGGATAGCTTTGAACACGATAGATGGCGCTGTTGTTCAGATCTAAGAAACTGCCTGAGAACGCGTCGACGTGGAAAGCTGCAATT
The DNA here is from genome assembly GCA_963930735.1 of Dioctria linearis. Classification (NCBI taxonomy): domain Eukaryota; kingdom Metazoa; phylum Arthropoda; class Insecta; order Diptera; family Asilidae; genus Dioctria; species Dioctria linearis. The sequence continues at coordinate 265,858,112 of OZ005740.1, read as the reverse complement.
TTGTACACGGCGTTTTTATAAAAATTGCAAATACAAATTCAAAAATAGACTAAAGCGGGCAACTCCTTCTTACAAATATTTCGTTTTTTAATATATATTAGATCCTGTCTGACAACAACGAATACACGTAAAGAGCTGAAATTTGGTACATGGTGTTTTTTATTTATTTATTTATTTTTGGAAGTTTAAGCGATAGTATAACAGACATAATATAAATCCTTTTACATACTACCGGGAAAATATTAAAGCAAAACAATTATTTTTGAGTAATTAATGTGAGTTAAGAAGCTATGGAAACAATACTAAATTTGAATGAATTCATGAACAATTAATTATATAATTAAGATATACCTAGATACATTTTATCAGGAAACAATATATAAGTTCATTTTTTTTTTTTTTTTTTTTTTTGTAAAAAACGGAAAGATGAAGATCTTCAAGGAGGGAGAGAGCGAGTTTTATTATATCCAAAGTAGAGCACTTTGAGGAAGAAAGGCTATTTCCGAAGAGGTCAATGGTCTATATAGAGGTGATTTGTCTTTAATGTTTGTCCTGGCGCTTTCGAGATTAAATGTATGGGTACGGCGAGATTGGATTGGTGAACGTTATACGCTAATTGTGCATTAATATCTGTGCTATCTATGAGGTTATGGGTAATTTTTAGTAGAAATAATTCGTCAATAAAGCTCGACGATCTTCGAGGCTTAATAATGAGTACTTACAAAGTCTTTGCGGATATTCTACATACATGCGATCGAATTTGTAAGTAAGGATCCTTGTAAATCGTTTTTGAACTCTTTCTATTGTGTTTACATAGACTTGATAGAATGGATTCCAAATAACGGAGCAGTATTCTAGAGTACTTCTGACTAAGAAATTATAAAGAGTCAAAAATGAGAGTGGTGTTTTAAAAGATTTACAGCTGCGAAAAATGAAGCCTAATAACTGGAAAGATCGCCGTGTTATTGCATTAATGTGTTTGTCAAATAATAATTTGGTGTCGAATGTAACTCCTAACTCTTTTATTTCTGTGACACGTATTAAGGACAAATTTGAAATATGATAATCATAGTAGAGTGTATTTTGTTTTCTGGAGAATGTTAAGCAACGGCATTTATTGATATTTAAAGGGAGCTTGTTCAATATACACCAATGATGAAGGTTATTTAAATCATTTTGTAATATTATGCAATCATCAATAGAGTAAATAATTTTAAAAATTTTGGTATCATCAGCATACAACAGGCATGGAGATTTTATTGTTAATGGAAGATCATTAATAAAGAGTAAGAAAATGAGGGGGCCAAGCCTTGTTCCTTGGGGTACACCAGATGTTTGGGTGAAGGTATATGACTTAGATCCATTAAGAACTACAGACATGCTCCTATTTTTTAGATATGAATCAAACCAGTGAACTAAATTTTTATGGAAGCCAAGTCTATTCATTTTTTTTAATATAAGTTGATGGTCTATTTTATCAAAGGCCTTAGAAAAATCTGTGTATATTGTATCGACTTGTAAGCCTTTGAAGTTGAGCGATGTGGAAAAAAACCGTGTTGATAGTTACTTATTAAGTGTTTGACTTGGAAGAAGAGCTGGTCGTAAATGATCTTTTCAAAAACTAGTGATAAACTATTTGATTTACTTATTGGGCGATAATTCGTTATTAATTTTGGGTCGCCTGCTTTAAATATGGGGTTAATAAATGAGTTTTTGAACTTGTTTGGGAAAATACTTTCGGATATGGACTTATTGAAGAGATGTGAAATGGGCATTGACAAATTATGTGCACAATTTTTTAAGAATATATTCGGTAGTCCGTCCGGGTCAGCTTTTTTATTAATATCAAGTGAACTTAATACCTTGTTAACGTCTTCTGGTGTGCAATGAGAAATTACTATATTTTCTGGTGTATAAATTCGTTAAACGAGCTTTGGGTTAAATAGTTGTGGGTGTTATTATACACTGATTTAAAATAGTCAGCAAATAGATCGCAAGTTATTTGGGGCGATGAAGACGTTACATCGTTATAAGACATTTCGGTGGGGAAGGAATTGGTTAATTTCATGCTCTTTGTATGAGAGAAGAATACTTATGGAGTGCTTGTGACGTTTGTTTCGATATTTTCTATATGTTTTTTATAACAAGCTTTCATTAGCAGTTTCACTCAAATACGAAAACGTTAGATAGTCATCGGGGTTCTTATAACGCTTATAGACTTTGCTATATTTCGTTTTCAATTTTATTGCTGAGATAAGACTATATGAAAACCAAGAAGGGTATCTATTTGATTTACGATGTTTCTCTGGAACATGTGCTTCAATACATGTATTTATAATACGATAAAATTGTGTGCAAGCTTGGTTAGTATCTAAAGTATCTATGATAGAGAAACCAGTTTGGGATAGGTACGCGTTTATTCTGTTATAGTCAGCACTGAAAAAATTACGTTTTAAGATTAGTGGTGGATGATATGGGTCAATTTTTGAGATAGGTGTTAAGGAACGTTCTACTTTTATGTTAGCACTGCTGAGATTGGACCATATCAGGTAAAGTAATCTGTTGTTTACATTTGTATGCGAATTATGTTGTTCTAGAGAACTAAACGACATGTCATCTAATAGAGTTGAGGATATTTTGTTTAAGCTACTGAGACTCTTCATAAAAAGAGTATTTTGGTCTAAATGCCATTCTATAGAGGGAACATTAAAATCTCCTAGCACAATGATTTTTGAATTAGGTTCGGCCTTTTGAGAGACGATAGTAATGCTGTTCATAATTTCCTCATAAATATTTAATGTACTTTGGGGTGGAATGTAGAGACAACAAATATAATGACTATAGTTTTCAACTTTAATTTTAACCCAAACTACTTCATGAGTTAATTCAACTTCAGGTAATCTTATTGAATCGAAGCACCTCTGTACGTCAATTGAGCATCCACCACCAATATTAGCATCAAGCGTGTTGTGCCTATCATGTCTGAATACAACATATCGATTATCGAAAATTTCACCACTATTAATTCCAGGATGTAAAAAAGTTTCAGTTAGACAAACCACCTCATAGTTATTACTAAGTAAACTAAGTCTAACCTCCTCGGTTTTTGTCCTAATTCCTCGTATATTTTGATAATATATAGATATTGACATTAATGATTTGGTTTAGATTTGCGGATAATATAATCAAAACTCGCTTCATCTTTTATTATATATGCTGGAGAATTGTCATTTAATTTTATATAAATTTTTCCGTTTTTCACCCAATTGTATTTAAAAGAATGTTCTATCTTAAATTTTCTAGCTTGATACAGTAACCTACGATTAGTATTAGATAAAAGTTCACTTACATAGATTTTACTAGCATTATCTGAGAAACCTAATTCACTAGCAGTTAAAGTAGTTGGTGTTGTTTTGAAAGCAATTAAAAGTTTATTTCTAAGATAATCGGATTTATATTTAACTATGATGGGTTGAGATGTTGTTGCATTTCGTTTAGCTCTGGAGCGATACGATTTGATGATATGACCTTCTTCCAATGGGAGGTTTAAATGAGCATGTAGTCTCTTAATAATGTCCAATGTATCCTCTCCGTCAGTTTTTGGGACCTTGGTAACTCGAGCAAAAGTACTGAGGGATTGATTTTCTATCTTATTTAAACGACCCTTTATGTTAGAAGATCCGAGTTTTCAAATTCTAATGCGGTTATTTTGCTTTGGTGCTATTCAACAATTTAAGTAAATTTCATTACTTGGTCGAGGCCAGAAATTAAATTAAATTTGTTCAATTCAATATGCTTTTGTTTAAGAGTAATGATCTCAGTATTCAGCTTCAGGGTAACCATACACAATTGATTTGTTTGCTACATCACTACTGCATGATGAGCACCGAAATGCAAGTCACTAACAAGGTCTGATGAAATTTTACCGCAAGTAAAGTGATAATATTGATTGCAGCCAGCACAGCAGACGCCTTTGTTAGATCTATTCACATTGTTGGTGCACAAAACACATTTGATAACCATCGTAATAGGAAAATATTTTAAAAAACAAAACAAAACGAAAAATGCCTTTGATCACTACTGCAGTTCAATTGCAAAAATAGGTCTGATCACTCGAATTTAAGTAGGTATGTATGCCGTAATAAAAAAATATTTTAACAGAACAAAAAAAAACAAAAAATGCCTTTGATCACTACTGCAGTTCAATTGAAAAAAATAGGTCTGATCACTACGGATGCTACTCACAAGCTAGTTTTCATAGCAATAGTAAATAAAATTTAAAAAATATTCTGAATCGAGCATATTCTTCTTGATGTTGGAAACTGTCTGAGAACGCGTCGACGTGAGAGCTAAAATTGTATAAACCCCGTTTTCATGAAAATTGCAATTACGAGTTCAAAAATGGACAAAATCGGGCTACCCCTTTTTGGTGTTGCTACAAAACTTTAGGTTTTCACTATATATTTGGACACTGCCCCATGCGTCGACGTGGAGAGCTGAAATTTTGTACACGGGCCTTTTCTAAAAAAAATGTAAGTTAAGTTCAAAATGGGATCAATCGGGCAACTTCTTCGTAGGGTTGCCATACAAAACTTTTGTTTTTCACTATATATTTGGTAGCTGTCTGAGCTCATATTTTGTACACGGCGTTTTGATAAAAATTGTAAATACATACAGTTCGAAAATGGGACTAATCTGGCAACGCCTTCGTATGGTTGCTATTCAAAAACTTCGTGTTGTACTACATATTTTTCTTACACTTGGTACATATTTGTTTGGTGCTTCAAGTAAATGTACTAAAACTGAATGTATTTTGAAATATAATATAATTCTGGAGCTCCGCTTTGCAACTGCTCTTTTGAAAAATAAGAAGAAGAAATGCAAAGCGAAAACCATATTATCAAAATACTTTTTAATATAATGTTTTTTTCATTTCCAAATCATTAAATTGAAAAATAAAGTATAAATAAAATTCAATTCGATCCATTTCGCTTCTTCACTGTCATAAGTATGTCAAAACCAGTTTGACAGTACAACTTGACTAAAGAAATGGCTGTGCGTCTGCAGTTGCCTAATGATTCATTAGAGTCTTGTAATGATTCTTGTACTTCAGCGGGATGCAGTAGTTGAATGCAAATAGCGAATGAACAAATAGTACTATAAAAATATGGCTGTAAATCGAATACACCCTGAATTCGCCCTGGACGTCTTTCAAGCAGCAGATCAGGATGAAAGCTGTAGTCCATGAATTTCTCTCTTTGACGAGTCAAAAGCCCCGGCTAAAGTATTTGAGGGGCCTTGCTAAAATTCAGTGATGCCGCTACTGGTGGCGTTACCATGATGTGACTCGTTATGACAAAGTATAAATAAATAATAGAGACAGAGGCGAAAAAAATTGGAAATTTTCCGTGTTTTTTAGACTGAAAGAGGTAATCTCATATACTTTTGTCTTTTGCATGAATGGGGGAAAGAACTTGGGTATGCATTATTGTAGTGCGACTAAGACAACGAGTTCAAAACAAAAATTGAGAAAACATAGGATTACCCGAATGATAAAATCTTCTTGAATACCTTCAAAATTATTTCGAACTATTCATAATAATGTACATTGGGTAACCCTACCTCCATTTTGCAAGAAAAAGATAAATTTCGCAATGAACAACGCACTAAAAGGAGATGTAAAATGTCTGTCAAATAAAATTCCCAGAATCCAGCAAGAGATTTCCCCACTTGAGCAACACAAATGTAAACAGAAAAAGTGCTGTTCACAGATCATAGGATTACACTAACAAACATTGGAATTCTGCGAAAAACATTGGGACAATTCCTGAAGTTCGTGTTTTCATAAAAGAGCGGGAGCATTTTATGAGCGTAAAATCAGAAATCTCCGCCCATTCTCTCTTATTTACGAAAATAAATCATTTGCCATTCCATTTCGTTGCATGTAATCTTCGCATTCACATTTTTTGTCTTATTCGTAAACTGTTCAAAGAGTGTTTGATTTTTTTTTGCTCTTCCTTCCTTCTTTTTCTCGCCGTGTACATTTAAATGAAAACAGTCGGAGTACTCTTCTGTATCCTTTCGTTTATTTAGTTATTCTTTGGTTATGATATCAAAGTATTCATCTACGGTGGTTTTAAGCGAAACTTCTTTGGTCCTGATGAAGCAACTGTCGTTGAGATATGTATATGATGCCAGTGGTATTTATTAGAACCTCTTCTCTTACTTCTTTATATGCCGTTACTACAATTCTGGCACTTTTGTAGTAACATACAACCAGGTGTTTTCCAGAAAATTCCATTCAGACTATATGCTGCATTTCAGACATGTTTTTGTGTGACGACCGTCGATTTCATCTATGTCACAGGATGGACTGTTATCAATATCGTGGACAATTGTCGAAACGAAAAGGTACATGTAGGATCCGATTAACTTGTATGCCTTTAGATCTTCTACGTCTATGTTGAAATTAACGGCGAAGGTAAAAGATTTTAGTTTGGCTACTGCGAAAGAGTCATCTGTTATTATCTGAGGTATTGAGGTAATGTTAATCAATTCGTACAAGTTCTTTTCTATGAAAATTAATGCCGCAAGATTTTGGCTAATTGGTCTAAAGTTAAGGCACGCCTCCACCTGATAAGTGACAGTCGTAAATTCCTCATTGGTCAGGAGAGTTGCACTCAGTACCCTTTTGAGATGAGTCTGTAATATAAATTGATTCCAGCCTCCCACAAGATTTGGGCTTCCGGATGGAATTAAATTCCACTCCATGCCATCAATCGCTGTGATTTCTGCAACATATTCCGTTGACTGCAGTGAGTGAAATATAGCCTTTAACTGTTTTGGTGCTCCTTCCCTTGGCCATCTTTGTAATGAAGGGCCTTGCGTAATTTATACCACATTGCGAAAATAATGGAGTTGGTTTTATTAGTATTGCCGGCCAATTCTCCATAAGTTGTTGAGAGGGTGCTTGACGGTGCAATAGGTAATACGTTGATGAATTCTCAATTGTGCCATGCCTTTTGCATTAATTACGCAATACTGTGATCTAAGATAGCTCAATTTAAGTTTAGTTCCATCATTCAAAATTTGTTGATGTGCCAAATCAATTATTAAGTTCGTTGCATGAGTAATTTTTGATGTTTGGTCTTTTCTGATAGTGTTGAGTGTTTGATTCTAAGTCCGACTCGCAAAATCCCTTCATTATCCACGAATGGATTCAGAGAAGGAAGCTTGCTCGAATTTATCACGGCCTTGTTGTTTTAAGGAAGCCTAATAGTTAATACTCATTGAAATCTTTATTTTGAACAATTTTCACTATAGCGAGTTTTTCTTGATGTAGCTCTATAGATGTTAGATTTTCTGTGTTTATCAGCGGCCTGGATTGGCGACAATTTTCAATAAATCTTCTGCAGTATGCCAAAGTAGAACATCTAAATAATTCTGAATTGGATACCTGGGTGGTTAGAACTTGAAAAAATCTCTTTGTTTCTTCGTTGGTTTGAAAATTTAGTTTCTGTTGTGGCCATGCTTCGGGAGCCTGTGACAACCAAAGTGACCCTCTCCAACAAATATCGTGGGTGGCTAATTTCTTTGGACTTATTCCTCTTGTTGCTGTATCTGCGGGATTATCAGGAGATGGGACATATCTCCAAATATCTTTAGAAAAATGGCTCTGTATGCCAGCTACCCTATTGCCAACGTATGTATGCCATGCGGTTGGATTCTTGGCTATCATAGCTAAATATTTCGCCTGGTTGTAGGTCCGAAATGATTATAATAGATTTAAATAAATTTGCTAATAATGAAACGCCGCATAGCTTTAACCGTGGAAGAGAAACCATTTGTCTTAAGGGCACTAACTTGGTTTTGGCCGTGAGAACTATAAAGTGACATTTTGGCAGTCTATAGTGCGAGCAGCGGAACCCTTTTCGGAAGCATCACAAAACCCGTGAAGCTGTATTTCATTGCATCGACCTTAGTTTATCCATCGAGGAGTTTTGATGTCTTCCAATTCCCCCCAACTATTTCACAATATTTCCCCAAACTCTCCTTCTTTCCAATGGTGCTTCTTTGTCCAGTCTGTTTGTTCCTTGCACAATGCCTACATTATTAGCTTTGCTGTTATGGTAACGGAAGCTATCCAACCCAGAGGATCAAAGATAGAAGCGATTTTTGATACCAGTACTCGTTTTGTTATGCTGTCGTTGGCTTCATGCGCCTTTCTTTAATATAAATCGGAATTCATCGTGTATTGAATTCCAGTAAATTTTTTATTTATTTTAATTATTATTTTGCAATGAAGGTTTTTTTATTGTGCTCTTTAACCTCCATGATCCCTTTTTCTTATTAATTTTTCTGGTATATTTCTCAAAAGACGATCATCGTTAGCCGTCCGTTTCCTCAGACTGAAACCAGCGCGTAGCAATTCAATTGTAGCTGTAGTGCTTTTGCTTTTGTGTCAGCCCAAGTGAGCATATCATCCACACAGAAACCAGTGCAAAGTATTTCTTTTGTTTCAAAGTCCGTACTGCAAGATATGTGGACTTGTACCATAAGTAACTGCATTTAATATGAACTCCTTAATGGGTTCTCTTGGATGTCGTCGCCATGGTATCCTCTGATAATTCCTTTCAGATTATTTTAGACTAATCTGCCTTAACATCTTCTCGATGTCAGCAGTGTAGACATAGCACTGATAGTTCTGGTTCCCTTTCCAGTCGTTTCTCAATGGGCTATTGCTATCTGCTCGGAATCGCCTCGTTCTCCAAAGTTTGGCTTAAGGCTGCGTCGTTGTCCTAAATTGTACAGCTTGGTACACAATTCGCAAGATGGGACGGGGTGTTAAGATTTTTGAATAAATCGCAAATTGATTAATGGAATATTTATTTAAACAAAAAAGGAACAAAATAACATTTTCTAATTTTTAAATTTGTCACCCAATTTTTATTGAAAATGATTTAAAAATGAAAATCAATCAGGAATCAACGTTTTCCGATTTTTAAAATTCTAATCTATTCTATTCTATTTTGATGCAATAGATGGAATTTTAAAATCTAAATATTGTCATTTGTTTCAGAACAGCAGCAAATTTACTGTTGTGATCCTTTCTGATTTATCTCTATATAATGATGTTTAGGTATATGAGGCAACAGATTTGCTGTAGCCCTATAAGATATTCTTCAAAAATCATTATAAAGTAAGGAATGCATTGCGTACCCTGAAGGAATTAAAATTCCGACTAATGTCGCATTGCTCATGAAGGTAACTGTTTCAGACTTGTCGATGTTTGCCACTTCAAATTGTTGTCATCCAGTTGTTCAAGTTCAATATTTGAGCCTCTAGATTCAATGTTAGCAACAGGGGAGTATGTGTTATTTCATTTCCTTGATGGTAATTGTGGAGTGTCAGATAATTACCTTTAAAACTGGTTTACTTTTGCTTAATTTTGGTGGATGGGTAAATGAAATAAAACAAGCTAATTAGTGTGGAGGGTGGAATGAAGTGAAATTTCACCCCTTCTCTTTCAAGATGAGTTTCGATGTCAATGTTGAGTTGGTCAATCGTTTGCTTCTTGTTTTTTCGTAAGATTACATCTCCACCTATGAAATTTGTTCCGCAGTCTCAATACACGTCGCTGCATAGTCCCCTTCGTGCTGTGAATATCCTGAATGCTGCGATGAACCCTTGTGCACTTAGATCTGTGACACATTCTAGATGAATAGCCTTGATCACCATACAAATAAATACGGCTTCATAGCTTTTGTATGTTTTTGAACCTCTGCCTCGATATCGCAATACATCGAAGGGCCCACAGTAATCAACTCCTGCATTACTAATTGGTCGTGACATTGTCACTCTTGGACGCGGAAGATCTCCCATGAGTTGAATTTGAGTCTCAGCTCGTTGTTTATGGCAAGAGATGCATTTGTGTATATGCAAACGGATAGTGTTTCGAACATTTAGGATCCAGTATCTCTTTGCTAGGACTCTCATAATCAATTGGGGCTCACCATGCAGCGTGTCTTTATGAGTCTGGTCGATAATGAGTTTTGACAAATGGCATTTGTCTGCCAAAATGATTGGATGCTTTTCATCGAAATTGAGCTCAGCAAATCTAAGTCTTCCGCCTACTCGCAATAATCCGTCAGAATGTATAAACGGAGTCAACCTCAGCAGGCGAGTAGTCGTTTTTAAAGGTTGTTTCTTTTGTAGGTAAGTGATTTCTTCTGAAAACTGCTCGAGTTGAGCTTCTTTTATCCAAATTATGATTACCGTTTCTAATTCTGATGATTTCAAGTCTCCCTTTTACTTTGATTTGAAGCGATAGCAATATGCAGGTACTCTTAGCAGCCTTTTGAGTGATGAAAAGTTTTCTTCGATTATATCAGCAATCACCTGCATGCATCTTACTGGAGGTTTTCTTATTTCTAGATTTGTGTCAGCTACATCCCTTTGTTTGGGCCACGATGGTTTATGTAACTCTAACCATGATGGTCCGTTCCACCATATACTATGTCTTTTAAGACTTGATGGCAGATGTCCTCTGGTTGCACAGTCCGCAGGATTTTCCTTTGAAGGCACATGACGCCACACCGTGCTTTCGATTAGATCATGAATATGTGAAACTCTGTTGGCTATAAAGGTTTTCCACTTTGATGGGTGTCCTCTCAACCACGCCAAAACAATTTTGGAGTCTGTCCAAGCATATCTTGTACAATGCGGAAGCTTGAGTGACTCTGAGACGTAGCTCAATAGTTTGGCTAATAGCATTGCACCACACAATTCTAGCCGGTGCAGGGAGACTGATTTAACAGGAGCAACTTTTGTTTTTGCATATTTAGAGCCGTTTTCCTAGTTCCATCTGGATTTATTATACATAGATATACCACTGCAGCATATGCCATGTTGGAGGCATCACAGAACGCATGGAGTTCAATGCTTGAGTTAGATTCGGAAAAATGTATCCATCTTGGCAGCTTAACTGAGTTCAGTTCTGTTAATTCTTCTCTGAAATTTATCCACTCAGCTTCTAGGGTTGATAGTACTTGCTCGTCCCAATCTACTTTTGCTAGCCACAACCTTTGCATCAAAATTTTTGCAATGATAATGGTTGGTGCTGCCCAACCTAAGGGGTCGAACAGCTTGGAAACATCTGACAAGATAGTACGCTTTGTCCATTTGCGTGACTGATTGTCTAAGATTAGAGAGTAGCACAAGCTATCATTTGGAGGTTTCCAAAACATTCCAAGCGCCTTAACTTGTTCCCCTTCGTCTATTTTCAATGGCACTTTGATTTCTCTAAGTTCTTCGCTTACATTTTCTAAAAGAGCAGAACAATTTGAAGCCCATTTCCGCAAATTGAAGGCTCCCGACTGCAATATTTGAATCAACTGATTCTGCTTTTCGGTTGCGAGTTCGATGGTATTGGCTCCAGATAACAGATCATCTACGTAGAATTCATTCAACACTGCTTCAGCTCCAATAGGGTGTTTATCCTTCTCATCCAAAGCCACTTGTTGTAGAACACGGGTAGCAAGATATGGAGCACTTTTCGTTCCAAAGGTTACTGTCAGTAACATGGAATCCTTGACTGGTACATTAGAAGAGTGCCGCCAAACGATACGTTGCTAATTAGCATGCTCTGGCTTCATACGAATTTGAAGGTACATCTTTTCAATGTCCGCCGCCGTGAACGCAATTCGATATTTTCTCCAGCGCAGCAGCAAACATGTTAAGTCGTCTTGAATGGTAGGGCCTTTGAGTAGTACGTCGTTGAGTGAGATTCCGTTCGATGTCTTTCTGGACGCATTAAAAACAACTGTAAGCTCTGAAGTAGTGCTGTCTTCTTTTAGCACAGCATGATGCGGTAAATACGCATGTGAATGTAACGTCGCTTCAGGTTGACTCTCTATTGACACTGTATTGTTCTGTGTAAGCTCTTTCATGTATCCTAGAGTGATGAATTCATTTAAATAGCTTTCGTATTTCGATTGTAGGTTTGAGTCCCTTTTGAATCTGGCCTCCATTTGATATAGTCTAGATAACGCTATTGATCGAGACTTTCCAAGACACACATCTCCATTCGAATTGGTTTGGAATTTCGAGTTATTGAAGGGAAGTGCGACTTCATATCGACCATCCTTTGAACGCCGGTAAGTATTTACAATTATTTCTTCACAAATTTGTTCTTCATTTGTTAACACCTTTGGTACTTTCAGGTCCTCTAGCTCCCAGAACTTCTTCAATTGATTGTCGAGATCTGCAATGACGTGAAAATTATTGTCGGTTCCTGTAGTGCATGTCGGGTTCATCACATCTCCAGATAGAATCCAGCCTAATGATGTCTTCTGTGCAACTAAAGAGCCTTCTTTTCCTTTGACGAGTCCAGGTTGTAGTATTTTAGCATATACATTAGCACCCAGTAATAAGTCAATCTTTCCAGGCTCGAAAAATGACGGATCTGCTAACTCTAACCCCAGAAGATGCTCCCAATCTTTAGTTTGGATTCTTTGTGATGAAAGTAAATGTGTCAGCTTCGGTAGCACTAATCCAATTACTTTTACGGCGACTACATCATTAGTTAGGGGCTTTATGACCATATGCACTCTAGCATTCACTTGGCCTGCAACAGTCTGACCAACTCCAGATACCTCAGCTCGAATGCTTTTGGCAAACGCAACGCTTGACTACTCGCCTCGGTAACAAAAGATGCCTGAGACCCCTGGTCTATTAAAGCTCGCAAAATTTGTTGCCTTTCTGATGGAGTAACAACTCTAACCAACGCAGTAGCTAGTAGAATTTCTTTTCGTTGAATTGCTTTATTTATTAGGAAAGGATTTAACGTATCTGTTACAGTATTAGTAGGAATTGGTGTGAATGGAGAAGCTGATACTGATAACGCTGACTGAATCTGAGCCTGAATAGATAAGGTGGTCGATGCATTAGTACAGTTCTGTTCACGTGACCTTTGATCCGAGTGAGAGGCTCCTTGAATTCCTGAATTGCTTCTATGCAGTAAGGAATGATGCTGCTGTTTGCAATTCGAACATCGTTGCTGACTGGGACAATTTGCTAGCATGTGTCCAACACCCAAGCAGTTCAGACACAGGCCTTTGCTTTTAACTACTTCTAACCTTCCACTGGGATTCAAGGAAGAAAACTCTGGACATTGTCGTATGCTATGTGCACCAGCACAGAGACAACATATAGTTCGCCCTGCAACGTGAAAAGTTTGCTGAGCTTTTCGAGATTTTAGAGCGTCATTACGATATTCCTTATAGCTAACAGATTTATTTCGAAGTGGAAGAGCCTCTAACGTGCGAAATCTACATTTTAGGAAGTCTTGTAGATCACTCCAAGAGGGCAAATCCCTATGTTTGGCAAGACCTTGTTCCCATAGTTGATGAGTTTCAGAAGGTAGTTTCTGCACAGTCAAATATACTATAAGGACATCCCAATTTTTGATGTCGATTTCGAGGTTTTCGAGAGCTTGTAAACACTCAGTGGTTGTGTCCAATAGATTTTTGATGCCTTGTGCAGTTTCATTCATTACCGTGGTTTGAGACAATAGTGTTTTCAAATGGGTATTAACAAGAACCCTTTTGTTATCGTAGCGATCATTTAAAAGCTCCCAAGCTGCCTCATAATTGCTTTCCGTGACTTGAAAGTGTTTTAGCAAATTTTCTGCTTCGCCACTTAAATGCAACTTAAGGTATAGTAGTTTTTGTACGGCAGCAAGGGACTTATTATCGTGTACTAAAGTTTTGAAGAGATCATGAAACGTAGGCCACTTACTGTATTCACCGTAAAATTTTTCCATGGAAACCTTAGGTAACCTAATAGATTCTTCACACGTTTGTAGTGTGGTTGAAGTACTGAGACGATTACTCAAAGGCTGCACAGTGGGAAACTCCCTTTCAAATCTTTCTTCAATCGCTGCATAATTATTTATGAAGTCAGTCTCCATTTGTGAATATACATCATCATCGAAGTAAGGAAGACCTTTAACTGATGAATGTTTTGCTAATTTTTTCATTAACAACGCGCGGTGCGTTTCTGTTGCTTTCTTCCATAATTCTTGATATGAGCTTAACCGCTTTTTATAGTAACTTTCCGATCTTCTATCTGCTCCATCTTTTTTATAGTTCTCAAAAAACCTATTCATAATTTCCTTTTGAGCCAACTGCGCAAGAATTAATTCCTCCATATTTGTTATGCAATTAGTAGCAAATAAAAATATATGAAAGAGAAAGATAGAGAGAACGACTTACCAATTTTAGCTTGTTGCAGCGTTGATGTTAAGCGAACTGAGATTATTTTCACTCACAATGTTCTTAATATCACGAATAACTGATATAGTTCACGTTTATTGTCCGATATGAGTTCAATTGTTCAAATGAGTTCACTTGTATTATTATTCACAGGACTTATATATCCGGCTCGAAGGACCAAATGTTCTAGGACGATCACAAAGAAAAGGATTTTCACTAAATTCCTTTGTCTCTAAACTAACATAAAGATTATAACTAAGGATAGTTTGTGTATTACCCAAAAAAAACAATTCCGGGTTTCTGGGATCGAACTTGCATTCCACTGAATATGACAACGTTAGGCACTGATCCAAAGAAGCTCTTGGACACCTTACCTTTAAAACTGGTTTACTTTTGCTTAATTTTGGTGGATGAGTTCATGAAATAAAACAAGCTAGTTAGTCACTTACATATGTATATATGTATTAACAACATTCTCACTGTTCAGATTCTTAATTTTCACAAACTGAGTTCACGAGTAAGAAAAATCTAGTTATTAATTAATTGTGATTTCTAGAGAGTTCACGAGTAAGAAAAAAACTAATTTTTAATTAATAAATGATTTCAAGAGATCGCACCACTGCACAACTTAATTTTGTGATCTTTTATCGTGTTGGAGGAATGTTCGATTTCTTGTTAATTTTACTTTTTTCTGATATAATTGTTTTCTACAAATTTAAAGTTTCCGATACCGTCGCGTAGCAGGACTTACTTCGACTCGTTCTTAATTTTTCTTCAATCTTTTTTGGAATTTGAATTCCAACGGTTTCTCTCAAATTTAACGTTTTCCGTTTATTTTTTCTAGTTAAAATTTTTCTAGAAGGCTTTCCCCTTCTTCTCCCCTATCTCTTTCTTGCACTAATTCATCTCTTTTTAACTATAAAATTATGGGATCAACAAAAATGACTAACTTAACGAAGAACGAGGAGAAAAAGGGAAAAACACTGACAAATGTCAATTTGGTTGTGGAGTGGTGCAATAGCAAGAAATGGTGAGTATAGGTTCCTATGTAAATTGTAATTCATTGTTTTTACGTGTTCTATGTTCTGTGCTAGTTTTGTGAATGTCTTCTGTTTCCTAACATAACGTAAGTATCTAAAACTAATTTATCTAATTATGTGAATCCTAACCTTACTTCTATGTAAATATTCAACCTACTTTAATTAATGATTACATTTCTATTTTTTAGCTGCTTCCAAAAGGTACGATGATGATCATTGGAGGGATTTGATGTGGAGACGTCCGGATTGTCAGATAAGTTTCTTTGCCTTTGCTCTAATATTTTCGCGGTACTTTGTGTTTTTATCTTTTCTTTTAGGCGAGAATGCTGTCTTGAAGTAAGAGGCCCTTTGGATACCAAACACACATTTTATCAACATTTCGTTGCAAAAGAATTAATTTTTTTCCCCCAAGCTTTAAAATATATTCCCTTACATATTTTATTTATATATATATTTAAATAAATATGATTCTTTTTGAAACCTAAACATATTTTTCTGTTTTATATCTTAAAATTATTGGTACTTTCAGCATTTCAGCATGCTGAAAGTACCACAGCATTTTCATCCGAAAATCTTCAATTATTTAATTTTTGTTTACTGTATTCATGAATTTCATATCCGAGATTTTTTCATTCACTGCAAAATTTCTTAGCTTGATGGGAAGTTATAATGGAATACGGCAAAGGTTATATTGGTATATAGTAAGGTTCTATGTAAGGAAAATGACTTAAGAAGATGTCAAATATTCCTCAAAAGTGTATAAAAAAAAAATTAGCAGCTTAAAGTACTTCCTAGCATCACCAAAAAATGTATTATCGACCAATTCCCGAACTAAAATTCAAACTGAAAAAGATAGACATACCTACTAAAATTTACAGATTGTACATATTATGCTTTTCCGGTTCTTGTATGAAATTCCAACTGCATAGTGAGAAACATGAACTTGATAAAATACGTTCAATTTTTGTCCAAAAGAAAATCATGGCTCAATTCATTCTTATTCATTTATAGAGCTGCGCTATCATTTATTATTGAAAGCTACCATTAAAAGCTTTTTATCTTAATTAATAATTAGTTCTCTCATCACTCTGATATTAGCTGTCAAACCTATTTGAAATCTCGAATCTTTGTGAAGGGTTAACAATATTGTAAGGAATTCACTATTATTATCGTTGGCTATTTGCATCGCCATCATAAGGGGAATAGCAGGTCTACCTATTAAGGACCGTATTTACAAAATATTCCTATTACCATAAAAATACCATGTAAGTTCAAAAAATACATCTCACAATGTAGTACCATTATCTATCAGGAATTGGTCTGATTTAAATAAGTTTGAAAAACTAAAAAAAACCTTTGTAGGTATAAAAGTGTAGATCAGATAACATAGATACTTCGCTATGCTTCTAACATCCTTGTTTATAATATGTCATCCTCGCGAACAAAACATTCAATGGATATATATGTACATCATTCTATATAATATGTTGATCTGTATGTTTCCTTGAATTGTGCTCAATAGCAGCAGAAAATGAAAAAAAGGCGGCAGCAATCACAATGGACCTCAAAAACGCAACCAACCACATAATCCGACTTAAAGTATTGAGTGGTTTGTTATTGTTTGCGAGCACAATGGAAGAGGATGAAAGCAACCCTGCCATGGTAATGCTACACTGTAAACAGAACGAGACGATTGGGATAGTTAGGATATTGGCCCAAGGAACAAAAGGGGATGTTTGCTCGTTCACACCTTGGACAGCATCATTAAGCACTTAAATCCAAATTACACGTAATAAGCCTTACGACATGTGCGTTGTCCGGATGAAATGTGTCAGTAAGTAGTGCGGAATTGAGCGCTTTATTCTTTTTGAAGAAAAATGATGATAAAAACAAGACGCGGTCATGCAGGAAATTGATTCGAAAGATCTTCATTATTTACAGTAATTTATGAAAGGGACTATAATTTCTGGCAATTTTCTCATGAGTAAGAATACATATATGCAACGCAAATCAATTTTGTAAATGCTTACTTTCTTTTGGTAATATTAAACGTAAATAATTGAATAAGTAAAATTTTTAAAAACGACTCCAAAGTCCATTTGCATAGCTGAAGCGTAATCTTAAGTCCACCTATTCAGCTATGTATACTACGAACTGAATTAATCAACTTTAGCTTAAATACCTGCCCAGTATACTGCCATATATTAGTTTTTCCAAATTAGAGATGTACATACATCTGACGTCTTCATGGTCACAAACTAATTTCAAGTACATAGATTTTTTTTCAAAAAGAACCATGTTTGAAAAACATCTTATATTGCGAAAAATTAACATGTACAGGTTTACCAGTCACGTGATCGCCATAGGGAATGGCGGAAACATTCCCGTGGCGACACATTAAATGGCGACAGCTTTTTGAAAAAATGCAAAAATAACAATACATTTTCGAAAATTTTGCAATCTCATCATTTTTCTACCCTAGATGAGATCATCGGGTATACAAAGTTTGCCACTCCGTTTGTAACGTACAGAAATAATTCTGGTAGAGAAACAAGTAAAAAATCGAGAATTGGTCTATAAGACCAATAATGCCCATATGAAATTTCGTATGGTCACCCATCTGTGCAAGTTTGATTTTTGAAGCGGTTTTTCGCATATAACTATTTCTAGACCGATTCGGACAGAAAAAATGGCTATAACCAATTTTATAGAATCTCGTATTCTGAAGAAGTTTTTAATACAATACAAATGTTTAAGAGTGCGCGTTTTCATAGTATAAGTTATATGGAAACATCAAGAAGCGATTGCCCGATTAAGTCCATTATTGATAATATATTTGCCATTTTTATGAAAACGCCGTGTACCAAATATCAGCTGTCTATGTTGACGCGTTCTCGGGCAGTGTCCAAATATATGTATAGTGGAAAACGAAACTTTTGTCTGGCAACCCCACGAAGGAGTTACAAACGGATTGACAAACTTAGTATACCCTATAGATTTCATATAGGGTATAAAAAGGGTTGGACACCCACGCATAATGTTAAAAGTTATTCTGATGCACGTCCGTCTGTCCATCTGTGTGTACGTTTTTCTTCCCGTACGATAGCTCAAGAGTGCGTGTTCTTAGACACAGAAATTTTGCACACAGTTCGAAAATGGCACAACTTGGGTAACGCCTTCATGTGGTTGCCATACAAGAATTTTGCTTTTAACTATATACTTAGAGAATAGAAGAATTTTTAAGAACTTATATTTTTAACGATTCTTAATTAAATCATTAATACAAGAAGAAAAAACAACCGCCTCGTCCGGGGTTTGAAACCGGGACATTCCACGTTTTGCTTTCAGCTGGCATTAACCAGTAACGATGAAAGCGCACAAATAAATTTTGTAAATTCAATTTTTAATTTAGAATCGTTAAAAATAAAAGTTCTTAAAAATTCTTATATTCTCTATCTTGACAAGTGTGGGTTCGATTCCCGTCAGGGAAAAATAAAAACTATATATTTGGGCACTGCCACAGAACGCGTCAACGTAGAGAGCTGAAATTTTGTATACAGCGTTTTCATAGAAATAATAAACACAGTTTCAAAAGTAAACTAAATTTAACCCTCTTGTTGTTTCCATATAAAAATTTAAATTTTTTACGGATACTGTGAAAACGATCTGTCCTAGACAATTTTATTGTACTGAAAAGTTCTTCAAAATATGAAATGCTATGAAATTGGTTACAAATATTTTTACTGTCCGACAAACCAATCTAGAAATATATGCGAAAAATGACTTTAACAATCAAACTTTCACAGAGAGGTAACCGTACAAAATTACATACGGGCAGGCATTCATCCAGGATCATAAGAATTAGTCAAATGGTCAAAGACTAGCTTTTTTACTTGTTTTATTTATAATTTTACATTAGACAAAAAAAAACTGTATATAAGGTACTACTAGTTGGATTAATTTACACGTCGACCATATACATATAACTGTACCGCTAGTCAGAGATTTGCGCGGTAAATGGCGTAAAATCAGCAGGAATGCAGTGGTACATTAGCAGTCCAGTTCTGTATGTGGATGGGTTAACAATTATTCCAAATCCAATCATCCTTTTCACAATAGTGTTAGTTGGTCATATTTTATTCACACTGTATTTTAATTGTAATAATAATGTAATGTATGTAATACATACCTATATATGTAAATTATTATTTAGTAGTCTACCGGGAATTTTATTCCATCAAATGAAAATATAGTGTAGATCAAGAACAGAAACGTTAAGTGTACTTTAGCAAGCCTACTACATAATTATTCCGATAACAAACTTCCCAAACATCCATCTTGTAAGCTCTCAAGTTGCATCCACACATAACACACACTGACATTTGTCAAACATTTGAGAAACAACTTATAGGCAGTTGGCAAATATTTGATAAATATTTGTAATATGTTTGTCAAATGTTTGTGAATCGTCTGATAGGATATTTTTATGACAAATATTTTCTAAATGTTCAGTTTTAATCATGTATTCTCGGAGTGGAATTACGTGTATTCGAGTATCTTTCATCGTACTTACTTTACAGCTTGAGGAAAATTTTCGTAAAAGAATATGGTGGAAGAGAAAATTTTTAGACAATAGATTACATTGATTGTGATTTATTGAATGAACAACTAGTGATCTTTTCGGTTTTTGAAATTTCGCAAGAATTTAATAATTTTATTAATTTTGCTATATTTATGTTGTCCCATTTTTCATTCAAGATTAAGCCTTTATTATTAAAAAATTCCAAAATGAACTTTTACTATCTACATACAACCTTTGAACTCTGACTGAAAAGACTGTACAAACTTTAACAAACATATAATGCTTTCAATTTCATTTGGATTAAATTAAAACTATTTTAAGAATTCATAACTGTAAAATTTTCATCCACGTATAATTTATGAATCGTTGAGACAAATAAAAATGAAAAAAATATCCCAAATGTGACATGACCATACAAATTCACTCAAGTGCAAGCAATTCATAAATTCGCAATCTCAACATAAAGTACTAAGTCTAAGCGAAAACAATTTCCATTTCCCAAACAAAATAAAGAATCAATAATAAAAATGCTTGAACTGGGTCAAAAACTTAAAGATTCGTAATGGTAAATTACGACAGATCAAGAATAATTGTAATATTATGCACCTGCTCGGACAGCAAAGCGGCCGTCAAAGCCTTGTCAAAACCCTGCATATCCTCCAACCTAGTACTGGAGTGTAAGACCACCCTCAATTCCCTCTCTCAGTGTAACAGGATACTCGTTCTTTGGGTATACCTCGTCACAGGGATATTGGCGGAAACGGAAAAGCAGACGGGCTTGCGCGTCTTGAGCGGCCTGGGAGGCACCTCACTCCACAATTTGGATAGCACCGGAATATATTGTCTCTACAAATGTGACTTGGTCCGATTGCCAACACAGTTGTTTTTGGTTAGACGACCCTTCCGGCAGAACAACAAAGGAACTGTTGGGTAAAACTAACCCAAGTTTCACAAAAAAGCTACGAGATCTGAACAAACCAACCATGAGAATTCTGGTGTCTATTCTTATTGGACACTGTTCTCTCAGGGGTCACCTACATAGGATAGAACTAGTTGATAACCCTATATATAGAGGATGCGGAGAGGAATAAGAAACGGTGACTCATTTGCATGCAATTGCGAGTTACAATTTATTAGTGATAATTAATAACTATATGAGCTTAATATTTCTAAAATAAAATCACTGCTCGATGATTTCACTCCCACTCACCGCAAAATTTAAGGTGAGTTAAGTGAGTGAGTGAATTTCTTATCAGAAACACATTTGTAGAACTTAACTCACTTCTTGCCAATTTTGACTTCGCTGAATCTCGGTACTGCGCTTGTAGCAAGAAATCTGCCTTGTGGCTGGCTCCGCTCTTCGTTATTTACGATATTAGAGCTGTGCCAGATATTTTACTATATAACGACCCTGCCCCACTGAAAGAATATCACATGTCAACATCATCATCCATAACAGCCAAAAAAGAGCGTTATAATAGCATCATCTTTACTACTACGTGACGACAGCAAAATACCACAAAACAGGATATTAGACAATTTATATGTTTTGTGAACTTTTTGAGTGATATATCTGGTGGTTTTAGAAACTACAAGGTTTTTTTTAGCATAAGCACTTCAAATACAATTATGTCAATCGCAATATATACGTAATTTTGTGTATAAATTTCAATTCGATGAAATCCAAATTGGCTTGTAAATATGATTTTGAGTGCACCAGGTACAAAAAAAAACACACCTTCCAAGAGTTGTAAAATATTATTCTATACAGAGATGACGTCGTTTATGTTTGGACATCTTTTTATCTAATTTGGTTTTATCTTATTTTATTATCATTTGCTATAATTGTTTTCGTAATTAATTTTTGTATCTTAATCTTACTTATATATCCATAATTTATTTGTTATTATTGTTTATATTTTTTCCCCATCTATTATCATTTTTGTAGTATTAACATTAAATTTAGTTTACTTATTTCTATTCAGTTGTATTACTGTATTTCCACTCTAATTGGTGCTAAGAAAAAGATATGTAAATCTTGTAGTATCTCTTCCAAATAAACAAATATTCTATTCTATTCTATCTTTGCAAAATTGCGTGAAGCGAATAAAAATATGTCAGAATGGCGCATACTTAAAACAATCTTAGGGCTAGGTGCAGATAAACATCGTTTTTTTTTAATAAGCAGTAATTAATATTCCCCTACAAAGTGAAATTCGAAAAATTCTAAAGATTTCTTTTTTAATTCTAGAAATATCCAAGTCATATACACATTATCGAAAATAAATGCCTCCAAAAATGGGGCATGGACCAATTTATTTGGAAAATAAAAAAATGAGCGGCCATTCTGGAAGTATTGCTGTGGACCGAGGTGGATATATTTTAAATTGCTTATCCTGTGGGGGAATGCGCCCATTTGCCACACATACTTAGAAGCAACCCACACATTGGCTCTGAACTGACCAGAAGTGTAGCTGAATGAATCTTGTCTAACAAGTTCATCAGCTTTTTCGTTACCAGCGTAGCCTTGATGTCCCATAGAATGCAAATCAGATTAACCCGATTGGATCTATTCAGTTTATCAAAAGCTCCTTGACATACGCATTCGCACCCGAACTTTGATTTCACCACGTAAGATGAAATACTTAGCTCTAATTGCTGGATAATTGTCGGAG
The DNA here is from genome assembly GCA_963930735.1 of Dioctria linearis. Taxonomy (NCBI): domain Eukaryota; kingdom Metazoa; phylum Arthropoda; class Insecta; order Diptera; family Asilidae; genus Dioctria; species Dioctria linearis. Next base: position 265,835,542 of record OZ005740.1, on the reverse strand, counting down.
AAGATAAAAATGATTTTATTGCTGTGTGCTTTCTTCAGATGATCGTAAGCACAGCCAGTAGGTCTGGAACCTAGAATCTATCTCTGAGGCTAAATGTTTTGTTTTTTTTTGTTTTTTTTTATGTATTAATGCTTGGTGTAAGCCGTTCAGGATAGAATTTAGGGAGTTCCTTTCTGACATTTTCTATTCGTAAGGACACCATTTATCATATAATCTGCGTATAATGTGGAGCAATAAATATTATGGATTAGTTTCTAATAATTTCGAAGTATTACGACTACTTTAATAATCTGATCAACAATATTACGATAGTATTTAAAATTATTACAATTACTATTTACCTTTCGGAAAGAAAGTAGAAACTATCACAATCAATTCTTCATCACCTTTAAAATTGTTTCGTTGAGTCTTTCTAAATGCCATAATATCTTTATTCCTCAGCCCAGCCAGCTCTGAAGTGAACTATCATTAACACTAGTTTTGCATTTATCACTATACATAATTTAATTTAATTAATTTATATATAAATCGTATTACATACATAGAATGTATGTGCTAGTATGCAACAGATTAAACTTGCAGCAAAGACTATAGACTATAAATAAGATAGCAGAAGAACTGTTTTTTTTCTTTTGTAGTAAATAAATAGATGAAAATATATGTCTATTATTTCAATTGTATAGACGCAAGAATAACGGAAATTAGTTAAGAACTTCTTTTATTTAAAAATAAAGTTTGATCTGAAGCTACAATATTAACAAGGTCTTCTAAATAGTTATTTTATGAACAGGTTATGATTTTTTAGAACAGTTCAACCAAATAGGATGTGGATATTTCAAAACAAATATAATTAGAAAGGAAATCTAACTGTAGATATTCGTAATAAAATAAGAGGATTAACAGTTACTTTGAAAAATTGATTGAAGATTTTAGGATGCAAAATAATTATGAAAAATCTAATAATAAAATTGATGAAGATAAAAGTTTTATTTCCTTTTCTTTTTTAATTTTATACATACCGCAAAATTCAGTTCTAGCTACTCAGGTAGTAGAATTTGATACTTAACTTAATTTGAATTTCCTGTTTTTTAAATCGCCTTACACCAAACGTTACATAAAATTATTCTGTCGGACTCGATAGTAGTAACTAATGACAATTCATCTCCTTTCCCACCATTTCTTTCATATTAATTTATTTAATATTTTCGATTTCGGTTTTTCTGTATAATGGGATATGAAGGAGCATTAACCATGGTTAAAAATTCGGGACTTAAATTAAGAGTTTTAGGTTTGTACAAATCCATTCCGAAAAAGTTTGAAATTAAAGCTTATACAAAGTCCTAAAATTATTAATACGAATCAGTTTTACATTGATATTTCTACATAGTCTCAAATGAAAACTTTTAACTGTCTTAGGTTTAAGGCAAGTTTCAATTTAAATAAATTATAGAAGAACTCTGCATTCCTGGCTTCTGGCTTTGGGCATTCATGGACAAAGAGTGCCTTACTGGACTATCTCTATTAAACCTTTATCGCAAAATTAAAACCAACACCGCGGATGATATCATCTGCGGATATGAACAGCTATTGTCGCGGTTTTTGTGAAAATGCTGTGATGTGAGCCCCCCCCCCCCCTAAATTTGTGGGATGTATTTTCTATTTATTTTGAAAAGTTCAATTGTTTAGTATAATGATAAAGGAAATAAATACAAAATGTTAATTCGTTCCATCACCGTTAGATGGAATGATATGCTTTCTTAAGCTCTGCGGGCTGCAGCCTGCATATTCAGAAACTGTATTGCCTTGCTAACTATAATGACATGTATGTATGTATATAGCCTTGTGTGAATATCAGAGCATCATATAAATTTGCATGTACAGATGGTGGTTTATTTCAGTTTTCAAATTGCATATTTTTGTACGTTTTATTTTCATTGCACTTTAGAAAACTAAAATCGATGGTAAGCCCCCTTACGCCTAGTGATAACCATAATAGAAAATATAATTTCGATTTCTGTTGACTATTGGTTTTAATTTCGCTGTTAGTCCATTTTCGACTCCATGATTTATATGATTTATACGTGAATGATTAATACTGCACCTTCATTGGAAAACCTTATGTAGACTATTTCTAATGGACAAATCAAGCAAAAATTCCCAATACTCAGGCGCTTATCTATGCAAGCATTCATATCATCACTGGCTTAATCCAATGATGAAGAGTACTATCCATCGAGTATGGTTTCGTGCAAAATTTCTTCAATCAAGAATACTCGTATTCCATGGATCAATTTAACATCATTTAGCCATCCCTTGGAGCTTTTCATATTTATTTGTATCTTTCTTTTTCAATCGCTATGAAATCGTCACTGCCGTTTATTCACCTGTCGTGAATGTTTATTATTTGTATATTTTTATCATTTGTAACATAGTTGGATTGGGTACGGGTGTGGGTCATTAAGCCAGGGTGAATGGGTTGCCGAATGATGAATTTAAATTAGAAGGCGTTCATGTATTTTAACTCCAATCGGTTATTTATTGAAAGTTTTAGAACCTAATATATTTGAACTTGTTTAATTACTTAACTATTAATAATAATTCCTACTGATCACATGGCCAATAGTCTGCATTGGTTCAGCTATGATGTTGAGTATATTGAGTATATTGGATACGTTTACTCAACAATCATTTATATTCTTTTGTATTCTTTTAAAATCTAAAGTCCCGAACTAGAGCGAGCTGTTTAAATATTGAGGCTGTATTGATGTTGAGTGTTGTACTGATGTGTCGATATGTGAGGATTGATTTATGGGGACTGATGTCTGTATTGGAGTTGATACTGATATCGATATGGATAATTATTGAAATCAATTCTGGCATTAATCTAACCAGTACTCAGGTTTAATCTTAGTCTTAATCTTCATCTTTGTTAATGACTCAATGTAATTGAACTGTTGTAATAAGCATTTAGAGGATAAGACTGTATGTTACTGTTTAACTTGCTAAAATACTAATGTAAGATAATTCGATTTAATTCTCTTTAATTTGATATTGTTTGTTTTGCTATTGATTTATTAATTTATTTATGTAAATTAATTACCAAGCTATGTATCATCTTGGAACCCAGCGTTATATGTTGCTTTAAGCAGGGGCTTTAAAATAAATGGACTTTGATTTGATTTGATTCACTGTGTCCTTAACCTATTTTACCCATACCTACTGCTAGTTCTTAAATACAAGTATTGAAGTACAGATTTGCTCTTATATCCTAACTTATTCACCTATCATACGACTAGTTGTCAAATACAAATACTAAAATACGGATTTGCTTGTATTCCTAGATCAGACGAAGACGACGTTATGCACACGTCTCAATGACCGGAATACGAATGTTCTCATATTCTTTAGATTAGAACTAGTTGTTCACAGACGTATATGACGACAATAAATTTACTAGAAGAAAAATTGTCCACCTGTCACTGCTGGGCTCGTTCTTAGTTGATCATAGTTTATTACGTTCGATTCAATAGCTGTGTTCTTTTGTGTACCTCGTTCTAGAACTCCCATATTCTGAAGAGAACAAATTGTTTTGTCGGTTGAAGCGAACTATTTGTACTGTTTGCTTCATTTAAATCTTTCTACGAAAATGTATGAGGTGTTCTTTTGTGTATCTCTTGCTCTGCTCTGTTTTGCGGACTTAAATTTAAACTCAAATTTTCTGAATTTGAGGCAGTGAAGTTTAAATTTGAAGACAATTTGTTTTGATGGTTATAATTGTAGTAGAATTCTTCCTGAAATATTACATGAGAGTTACGAAATAAAAATAAAATTTTAGTAGTTTCAAGACAAAAATAAGAATTTATTTATTGTAACTGTATACTGTCGAGCACCGATTTGTATAATATGAACTGACTACTGTTATGTTTTTTCACTCCTATTCCAGCGTAGAAACTGGAGAATCTAAATGAGAGCCTAATGTATGCGTCACTACAGAAGTAGGATAGGCTGAGCATAATGGCAAAGTTACACCTAATGATAATGGCATCAACAATTGCTATGCAGCCTATACGCCGATACTTCTAAACGGACGACAGATGAATATAATCAAAGATACGCCGAATGGCAGCGTTAGCTTTCAAAATCAAACTGTATTTCTTCAAGGTTTTGAACATCGTTTTTATAAAAAATTTCACCCTATGTACATGCAAATTTCTCACAATCAAATATCAAATTGCTATTTGATCGATTACGTTCATTCACTTCACCTAGATTTCCTTTGATTTCTTTTGTTTACATTATGTCGCTTTACCTACATATTCTTTTACTTATTACCTAATTATTAATCACCATTGCAAACCTCAAGCGCGCCGCTTTGTGTCATATTTGACCTAGTGCATGGGGTTTCTTTACTTCATTGATTGTTTGACGTCACTATGTGATTATTACCAATATATTTGTGATATATTTGTGATACAATGAGACTTTGATGAGATCATGACATAGTTGTTATATTTTAGAGTGATTGTGTGGTGATCCCTAATGAGATAACTACATTACGTTCATAGAAATACACTTCAGAGAGTGGGCTCACTTCTATAGAGCATTCTATTTCGGTCTAAACATCAAGCACGAAGTCTAATACAAAAAATTATTTAACAAACAAATCCATTGTTTCAATAACATTAAAATTTGTTGCATCTTTATAAACTTAAACTTCATAAATTAAATAATATGAAATTGCTGATGCGTTCGGTCCAATTGCCAATATAACTGACTTTCCTTTGATATCTTTAACCATATCTTCTTTGAGAGTGTTAATCTACATTATACCTCTATAGCATACATATTTGAAATTATTTACAAAATTAACGTCTTATTACCCTTTAAATTACTTACGTTTCCAAATTTAATTAATTTGATATAAGCTAATATAAATTTGAAACAAATTTAAATAATTTGAAAAACATTTGGCAATTTATGTTTCACTTTATTATATATATGTTTGTCATATAATTAAAAAACAGAAAATAAAAAATAAAGCCGACGCGTTTCGTTCGATTAGAATATTATCAAGGCTAAACGGCTACTAATTATCAATTGTGATTATGCTGACTAGATGCTCTGAGAGCTAATTTTACCTATAACAAGTTCTAGCAGAGGACTTCTGTTACTGAAATCAATTTGGTCATTAACTAGAAAAGTACCATTCTTGTGTTGATTTCTGATTTCATAGATTTCACACTTGTCTAATAGTTTTCCACCTTTTAAGCAATGCACCAGTTCCCCACGTCGTTTAAATTAGCTAATTGTTTATTATCGCGTAGATGCTTTGCAAAGCAAGAATTCGGGTTATTGGATTTACTAGATTTTATGCGTTCAGAAAATCTTGTCTTAAGAAATCTTTTAGTCTTTCCTATATAAACAGCTTGGAAATCATTACAGTTAGGCTTATAGACTCCACTTTTATCCACTGGATCAATTTTAGGTTTTATCTTGCTATTGAATAGCAAATTATTGAGAATAAATCTATTAGAAAAGGGTGGTGTTATATTAGCGTTTTTCAATGCAGTTTTGAATTTGTTAGATAAACCTTCTAAATTTGGAATTTTCTTGTATATGGCATCTAGATAACTTGATTGAAAGATTTTTTCTTTAGATACAGATAATTGCACTCTGTTTATATCCATTATTTAATGCTATTGTCAAGATGGTGGACAATTCTTTACTAAAATCAGCTATACTAAAAGAAACTTTTAATAGTCTGTCAATCATACAATGAAAAGATGCCATTTTTGTGCTCCAAGGTTGACAAAAATTACTTTGAATTGCAGGGCTAGAATATTGTTGATTTTCTAAAAATATTGTAACATAATTTATTATTGTTTATTTTTAGCGTTTTTCTCTAATTTAATTATAGTTTTACTCACAAAATTTTCAAGTTGTCGTTCGGTTCCATCCAGATGTATAAAATATCGTCTAGATATCTTGTCCAAAAAGCTCATTTTCTAGATTGCACATAAAGAATTCAAAGGTTTCAAAGGTTCAAAAGGTTTAAAGAGCCAAACCATCACTCTGAATGTAAAAGTTCCCATTAAATTAAACTAATCAATTGCAATGTTTTATTTTTGTCTGAGATTTATGTTTCAATTATTTTTGTATAAAACATTTTTTTAATTTAATTAAAGGAATCGACGAAAACAAATCGCTAACATCAAATTAATTAATTAGGCGTTATTAAGGGTATATAAATCCTTCATTTTTGTAACATTTTGTAAAAATTTGCATTCAAAGTTAATCAATGAGCTAATATTTTATTAAAAAAAATCTTCTCCAATTTAAATTCAATTTGTCACTATTATCTGGATACAATGGCTCAAAATCAAATAATACCTAGAAAGTATAAGATAAAAAAAAATTTTTTTTTCATAACGACACATATTACGTGGTATCTATTTATAATAGTTTGACATACATTTTGTGGATCATAATAATAAAATGGATAGTTTTAAATCTCTTCTAAATGTTTTACCTTTAAGCTTTTACGTTATTTGACGGTTTTTCTCAAATTTTCTTTAATCTCAATACTTCTTTTTATTTTATATGTAGTAAACAAATATAATAAAAGGACTTTTTAGTTACATGAAAAATAAAAATCACCTGTAACCACTAAATAAAATAAACTTCACTCAACCGATGCGTACCTACTTCTGAATAATTGACTCACAAAAGTTGCACTTATTCTAAATATTAAAGCCGTTTTGGTTTCATAAGCTCAAAAATCCGTCAATTTAAGTTTGGAAAGATATAAAAATAAAACTTCGTTAGTTTTAAATCTTTTGTATGAAAACCTTCGAACAAATTTTAAAACTTTCTGAATTAAGAAAAAATTTAGATTTTTATGACTTTTAAGTTGAGGAAATATTTGTTTGATACAAACGTGACTGTTTGCAATTCAGACCAGACAAAAGAGAGTTAAAAATAAACCCCCTTTCGGTATATATTGAAAAATAGGGAAAAATAGAACTAATTTTAAAATTTCAGGTTAACAGAGAAGTTAAGACATTTACAAAAATTTAAATTAAAACAAAACGGATACAAAAATCATATTAATGCTGTGCACCGTTATCGGTTTGTGAAACATTTTAATTAGAGACAAGGTTTAAATGGAGTAGCAAAACAATACTTTAGTTTCACAAAAGAATTTTTATTAAAATAAAAATAACAAACTCTAACACGTACGAGTTTCGGATACAAAAAGTTTAAAACTTTTACGCTTTCTTGTTTTTATATAACCGTAAGATTTTCTGCAGGTTTTAAATATAAACTAAAATTTTTAACCGTGCATGTGTGCACAATTGAGTTTTGTTCGAATTTCTGAATATTTCATAAAACTTTCTCTTTGTGGACTTTTGATAGTCATCCATTTCCAATAATTCATAACTATTGTCGCCCTAATTAATTTTTTTCAATTTATTCTAAGTATACATAATTTTGTTAGAATTAAATTATCGAAATACAAAATTCTGTTTTATTATCTTGCAGCAATTAAAAATTGTTTGTTTTAGCTAATAATTTATTAATTTTTTCTAGTTACAGTTTAATCCCTCACTGGTAGACCTCTGCTTCAAAGCACATTTTGAAAGTATCTGGAGCTTCAAACATGAAATACTTTTGCAATTCCACACAAATCCGATCGCCTTAGAACCCGCGACCATCTTTTATTTGGTCGAAACTTTTCGAGTTTGTGTGTAATACGAAAATAGCTCACCTATATTTTATTGTTCTCCCAAATAACGTTTCTCTCTCCCAGCAGGGGTTTAGAAATTTCATGATCTTACGATGAAACGTCATTTTCATCATATATCGATAATGGAGCAACCGATTTTTATGCTTCGTATGTTAAATGAAGCTTAGTACTAGTCGTGGACGCTATGAATTTCAGATTTTCTCATTAAAAAAAATCTACTCGTGTGGAGAAAGAAATTTTAGTAACAATATTCTAATTGAAAAAAAAAAACGTATAACGAAGTGGAAGTGGAGTGCTAGCGAACAATACCAAAATTCATTTATGATCGTCAATGGAAAATGAATATGGTGTTGGGGGTAAAATCTAGGCTCGACAATCCACCAAAAATAGAAAACCTGATTTACAATCACTTAATAGTTAACAGTTTCAGTGAAAAGCTCTCCAGTGGCTACATACGCTAAACTGAAATACACTGATGCAAGCAACAACATAAAGAAAAGGATATTTAAAGTCCGTTAAAATGAAACTGAAGAAGTCGAAGCGGACGAAGATATGATGAAAAATTATTCAGGGATTGAAAAAAAATTCGCAAAGACTTAGTTAAATAGAAGATTTTTTAGAGAATTTTTTTATTTTTACGATTCCAAATCAAAGTATTAAATATACGAAAAAACAACCGCCTCGTCCGGTTTTTGAAGCCGCACGGAACAAGATTAAAATAATAAATAAAAATTTCAAATTTATTCGTTCACTTTCATCCTTCTTGGCTAATGCCAATTGAAAGCAAATGTGGCTTAATAAGCTAGGTAAAATCCAGAAATGCAATAGAGAAAAAGCATCTGTCTCGTTAGCTCAGATGTGCGAGCAGTCGCATGGAAAGCGGTGGGTCCCAGCTTCAAAATTTGATTTTTCTAAAAACGTTTTCTTCTATTCTATCTGATCGAATCTATAAATTGTGAGTTAGAGTCCCACATGGGTCAACATTAAAAAGATATATTTAAATGTAAATGCTGAGATGCATCAAATTTCTCACATCTTCGCCAGATATATTGTTCGTCCACAAGATAAAATATGAATCCTTCGGTGTTGCTGTATTTTTCTAAGAGGAACAAAGTATTTAGGATCCATTCCATTTTAGGTCATAAAATCAGTGGCTCCATTCTCCAGATTTGATTTTTTGAACCTCAACAAGCCATTAATGATGATAAATTAAGACATTTAGTTGAGATTAATACATACGTAACTATTCGTGAGTTTGTAGAGCAGTTACAATATCAGTTAATTATTCTACCGTTTCCCGTAAACTTCACGCTATTGGAAATGTGTTTATTTAAAATTCAACCATTCCATGTGTCACACAACAACCTAATACATGTTTTGATTAAAAAAAAAAAGCATTAGGAGCTCATTTATCTGACCGCGTACGTGCGTCCGTAATCCATGATGATAAGCCTTCTTGTCTTAGCAGTTAACAATGATTTGATGTTTAAAAAAAAAAATACATACATACCCACAAAATTTGTAAAGAAAGTATCCTGTAGTGTTATCGATCTAATTTCAGAGATTTTCTATTATGTGCAACACATTAGCCTCAACTGCTCTTTTTAGGTTGCTAAAATCCGTGAATCGTTATTGTCTGCAGACAGTAGCGTTCAGATCTTTTCATTAAAAGAGAGGATTTATCTTGAAAGGATGCATCATTCATCTAATCCTCTCAATCTATTTGTAAAAATTTGAAGTACCTCTCACTACACAGACATAATGAATTTCCATTGTCAACAATTTTCTTTGACACAAGTTGTATAAAATATGGGATTACCGTAAAATGTGTGAAAATTTAGCACTACGATTTTCATTATACGCCAGGACATACTTGCGATTAATATTTGCATTGTAAGGTAGAAAACTTTCCGTAAGCTTGATCGATATATTTTCAAAAGTTTTTCATCTTTATTTCACCCCCATAAATCATCACAAACTCTATGAAAATTGGTCGCCTAATTACTGCTATAAAGCAAAACCGATCTAATTATAAGTTGTCCGTGCATACAGCCTGTTACTGGCAGATATTCACATCAATTGAATCCCTCTAAATCGGTATACTCTTGCCCTTCCGGAGTTCACACAGCTCAGAAATGTCGAACACACTCGAAACATTTTTCCGTTGACAAAATGTTGAATGCTGCTGTGCTTTAGATATTATGACAGGATAAACATAACATTCACCCCGAAGTGAAAAGGTATAAACATCCTGGCCATAAAGTTTTCATAATGATTTTCAATCGAAGAAAAACGACCCCTGATAATTTTCACAGCGGGTACTCTCTATTAAATCAGCAGTAGGAAAGGAAATTCCAAATTACAGGTTTAATGCCTCAAAATTGGTAACATTTGCAAGGATCTGTCGGGGTAAGGAAGTGTGTTGAACGCTGTCTGTATAGGACTATAAGTTTGATATAAGGATGTACCTCATTTATCGAAAGTAATAGCAGTCCGTAGAATTAAACAAGTTTTTAAAGTAATTGTGACAAGAAGCCAAATGTACATAAGTTTAATACCAGTGGCGGATCTAGCGTTAGAAATGTGGAGAGGGGGGGTCATTTACATCCAGCGCCGCAAATCGCTTAGTTTAGCCACCGCAGCACTGTAGTCAGGTACTGGCAAGGTTTCCGCATTAAGCGGTGTGGGTGATGTACCATTTTTTAGTATACTTTTTTTAGTCATATTTTAGTAGAATAGTAGTTTAGCGTGCAAACTGCAAGAGTCATTTGAACCAAACTTTTCTCAGTTTTCCACACTGGCATATATAATATGGACTGCTCGATATGCTAATTCATGCTGGTACAATTTTTTGTGTTAAAAATAGTTCTTTCGTCGGAGCCGATATTGAAAAAAACCATTGGCGGGAAGTTGAAAGTTGATCTTAATAAAACCTTTCGAATTTCTGTTGAATATATTGCTTTTGGTAAAACACTTTTTATCATTAATTTACTGAAATAAATAATTTAAAAACATTTATTTCGACGAACCCACTTATTTTGTTGTTGTTTACAGTTCTCTCTCAGTTGGTCCTTTGTGCTTAGACCGAAAGAGAACGCTATTTATAAGTGACCCCACTTTGGGCAGTGTATTTCTATGAACGTAGTTAGTTAGTTAGTTAGTTATACACGTTAGTGGTTTTACATAAGAACGCTGCAAATATTTGAGAATGTTAGGAGTTAGGACTAAGTTAGGGCTCTGATGTGGTAGTGAGGAAGTCTGTTTTGTGGCTTGGGAAGTGTTTCTCGAGGGTTTTGGATCACTCAAAGTTTCGGGTCCCAAACTCAAATTCTGAGAAACACCTATATACATACATCACATGCATGCAATAATATTCGTTGAAATAAATTTTGATTTTTTTAGGTTTTGGAATAACAAATTTTTTGAAGTTGAATTATATAAATAAAAAAAAATATAAAATAATAAATATATTGTTACAATTTTCTGTCGCCTCAGCTGGCTGTTGGGAGGAATCCGCTTAAAAAGTTGAATCCGAGCGGCTTTTTACATAATTTTTCTTTTTATTATGAAAACACAGTCGTCAAGGGTAAGGAGAAGAAACACTCACCAGTCTAATAACCAACGATCAAATGTTTTTTTTTTAAGAAAAATGGCCAAAAAAGGGTATACAGGAAAATTGGCTGTTTATTTCTCCGACACACGCAATTTGAATGGGTACTTTAAATTCGATACGTCCAGTCTAGTATAATCTAAACCAAAGAAAGAATGCATGCACTTGCAGTGAGAGTCGTTTATTGTTCGACTAGTTCTTTCCCGCCCTCTTCTTTTCTTTAGCCCAACTATAACAAAATTTATATAAAAAAGGAATCAATTCAATTCAAGTCACATCTTATAATTTATCAAATTCAACACAAGGATACATGTTTAGTTCTTACTCAATAAAGCTATATCGAAATTTATGTATGGAGAAAAATTAGTCAATTCAAATCACATCTTATAATTTGTCAAATTCAACACAAACGATATAATTTATTTTTCCCGCGGACGGGAATCGAACCTACACTTGTTAGAATCGGTCAATGATGGAGAAAGAATAATTTTAAGAACTTTTATTTTCAATGATTCTAAATCAAATTTATAAATACAAGAATTATATATACAGGGTCATTCTGATCAAGATACCTTCCGGTATACCACGCGATTCTTTGAGGTAAGCTGATCAAAAAATCATTTATTCTCACGAATATTGGCGAAATCTTCAACTGGCCACAACTCCTAAAGGAAGGTTTCTAGGTATGGGGGGGGCGGTATGTCGAACAATTTTTTGATAAGCTTACCTCAAGGAATCGTGTGGTATACCGGAAGGCATCTTGATCAGAATCACCCTGTATATAATATTTATAAATTTGACTTAGAATCATTAAAAATTAAAGTTCTTAAAATTCTTCTTTCTCCTTCATTGACCGATTCTAACAAGTGTAGGTTCGATTCCCGTCCGCGGGAAAAATAAATAAAATTGAATTTACAATTTATTTGTGCGCTTTCATCATTGCTGGTTAATGCCAGCTGAAAGCACAACGTGGCTTAGTAGGCCAGTGACAAATCATCTGTCTGGTTAGCTCAGTGGTAAGAGCAGTCGCCCGGCAAGCGGAAGGTCCCTGTTTCAAATCCCGGACGAGGCGGTTGTTTTTTCTTCTTGTGTTTATAAATTTGATTTAGAATCATTAAAAATAAAAGTTCTTAAAATTCTTGTTTCTCCAACAAATGACATAAGTTTAGTTCTTACTCCATCAAACTATAACGAGATTTATATATGGAGAAAAATTAGTCATTCAAATCACATCTTATAATTTGTCAAATTCAATACAAATGATCTAAGTTTAGTTCCTACTCAATCCCACTAACTCACTAAATGAGTTCACAGCACATAAATAGGAGATTGATCGCTAGCTTATTGCTTCGAATATTAGCTGAATGACAATTTACACACTTTCTTAATTCAATAGGGATGCTTGCAAGCGCCTCGTACTTAACTGGGGCACTACTCAGAAACGAATGAGCTCATCTGCACACAAATCTATAGCTGGTAGATGACAGCGAAGTATCCTGCAGTAAATGTGCGATTGGCACTATTAGCAACAGTCTGTTCTCCTTGGTACTTTGAATAATGATCATGTGCTGATCAAGGTCGAAAACTTGGTTCTGAACTATCTTTTCCTCTAAACGAGTTCTTAAAATAAACGTTATCGGCCCACGTGCGTCGAATTCGTGTTAAGGGCTGTGCTGGTGACAATTTTAAAAGGGTAAAGAATTCTTAAATAAAGGATGTACTTATCTTTCGCCCTCGGGGTTGCAAGGAGCCGTAGCCAGTGCTTATTTTCCAAAGGGGCCAAAATGTTGCGCACAAATCTATTGCTGGTAGTTGACTGCGAAATATCCCGTACTAAATGGAATTGGCAATAATTAGCAAAATTACAAAACCAGTCTTCTCTTGTGTTCTGTGTAATAAAATGTCCTGATTAAGATTGAAAACTTGGTTCTCTACTTTCTAAACGATTTGATTATTGTTTTATTTAAAGAAACAATTCGGCCACACCCTGGTCGTCCATTCCACTTTTTTTTCAGTCCTTGCTCCGGAAATTCGGGCCACGTTTTCTTTTTCCAAATTCGGACTTTTCTTTATAAACTCTCTCCCTATTTATGTAGAAGGCGAACTCTGGTAGCTCGTAAAAAAACACGGACTATGATGTCTTCCATACTATTGCCTTGACTTCCAAAAATTTTACATTACACTCGATGGTAAAATTCTGACGTACGTCTATTAATTTGAGGAAAACAAAATAATTAATATTTGGTTTTTTTTTTTACATTTTAAACAAATTTAGCTCCTTAATCAATCAAACCAACAATCAAAACTACTGCAAATTGCCATAGAAATAGGACACGTCAAAATATTACCAGTTATTTAATGCTTCGTGTGTTAACTTGCCTAGTCAAATGTGTGGAGAGTTTGTTGGTGCCATCTAATTTATGAAGAGGGAGGCCCCACTTTGATCGGCGAACTCCGCACGGTACTCGCAAATTCATCAGTAAAATCTTTGCGCTAAAAGTTGTATGGAACTGTCACCTTTTACTCGACGCCAGGCTTTGCATTAATGACACTAAACTTCTAAAGCATCGAAGCAGCTACTGCTAAATTTGACAATTCTCAACGTGCTGCTCTACTGTGCTATCGAAGTAGCTATAGCTGCAATATTAGCAATATTGAATACATCCCTGTTAAGACATCGAAGCAGCCACAGCCGCAACATCGAGCGCATCCCTTCTCAGGATTCTGACATTAGTTGTTTTTTTTTTTTGTTAATTTTCAGAGGCCCCGAACATCAGCTTAATGTAGTATTTCTTATTTATTTACCTGCAGTTATGGATAATAAGTTCCTGACACCAATTGACTTTCGTTATTTAAAGCTAATTTGAGCTGAAACTAAAAGCGAACATGGCTAGACGAGGTCTTGAGTGGACAATTCTATTGTCAAATCCAAATACTCACTTTGAATATTTGGCTCATTTCAGCGTTTTTCTAACGGTTTGAAGAAACTAAGATATTCGATAAACTGTTGGTCATTTCATTGGTAGTTGGGGGACAAAAATTTAAGGCTACCGAACAGTACTTGCAGATTGCAGTGCTTACTTCCAAGAAAGAAGCAAAGTGAAATTTACTTAAGAGGTATTGCAGCTAGAGGAATAGAATGGTTAATAAAAGACGCGTATACCCCTAGGCTAGAAATAGGTCGAAGCAATGTCTAAGACATATTGTCCGCTGCCAGCTATGTACAAGTGGATGCTGTTGTGGAGCATATCCCAATTACTTAGGAAAATCAACCAGATTTCCAGCAGATATTTACTTTTGGGAAAGCTTGAGCACATACAAATGTCTGTGCTCCCGACTGAAGGAGTTTTTTCTCCGTCCAGTGAAATGAATCAAGGGTAGGAAAGAGCGTTTATAAGAAATACCGAATACTGTTTTATGCCTGCACATAATTAACCTACACATGTTCTCGCCAAAGCCCGGATTATCTTTTGGTCTTAATTAAGAAAACTGAAGAATACTGAAATAATACTGTGAAAAGTGATAGAATAACCGGATTAATTGTTATTGTTTCTGGCCAGCTGTACCGGATTTAAGCAATGTCATCGTTCCTGCGTGGCATTCCAGGTGATATAATACAGGTATAACTATATGTTATTTGTGGTTAGTGGTTAGAGTATGATTAGTGCAACTAACTAGCCCTATTTCCTACCACTTAACTAAGGTTAGTTCGGTTTAGTAGTTGGTAATTTTCTTACGGATATTGCCTCCTCTTTTCCTCTTTCTCTTGCAGGTAGGTTCTCATTTCCCAGGAAGTCACACGAGACGTCAGCACGGGTTGCACGAAGAAACCAAAAGTTGCATGGTCCAGGTCTGCTTAGATGCTACTGGTGTGGGTGTTCTGTGCCTTTAGTTCAGAGGCTCCATCGGAGGTGTTTAGATAGGATGTATCAGTCATCAGGCTCTTCAGGTAACAATATTTTTTCAAATAAATCAATTAATTAAATATTTTTGTCTTTAAATTTAGGGGGCCATGACTACCACGACCCCCTGGATCCGCTACTGCTAGGTGAATTTTACTGTTTGCCAAGAATCATATATGTTTGGAATTCTTTTAATGGTATCATTTGGAGGTTCATGCTCATCTTTTTCGCTTTCTCGTTGATATCTGGGCAACTTCTGAGGATTTTTGAAATATTTCCTAAATTTTGTCTCTATTCAGATTTTTTCCTAATTATAAACCTCTGTATGAAAAATGTTAGAAATATGTGTGTGATTTCTTAAAATTTTTCTAATTTTTCCTTTAATATCTTCTACTCTACTTATTCTCTAATTACATAAGATATAAGAATTCGGGAAAGCACGTCAAACTGCAGTGCTGGCAGTTCGTCTTTATGGACAAAGCGCAGCGCCGTATGTCTGTAAGTAAGGCCTACAAAAGGTGGGGTTCATATTTGCAAAAATCATGTAAATAATATACATAGATTAGAAATTTTTACCCCAATATATACATTATTAAATTTAAAAGATTTCTGATGTGGGAAACAATACTTTCCAGTAAATTATCTGTTGAAATTTTGTATTTTTTCCTAACTCCGAAATCACAATAGCGCAATATGTAATTTGCTCGTATAGCTGCCCAGATTTCCCTAGATGTGTAATTTTTACTCATGTCACTAGATCTTGCTAAGTTTTTTTAATTTTTAAGCTTATCATCAATGTATTGAAGAAATAAATTTGTTTTCGTTACATTATATAAAAAATAGTAAGCGTAAGGTGGAAAAAGTTAATAAATAAGCAATTGAAATCGGGACGTTTTTATGTCTTTTTCGGCAAGATGCAAATTCAGTATAATAACTACAAACACTGGTCAAGGCTCAGATTTTATGGAAGTCACAAAGTTGATCAATGCTAAAGAAAAGTAAGCTAATGTTACTGGACCCATTTTGCAAATTACACTGATACACGACATACTTCTTCCAATAAATGAATCTGCTTGAGTACTCATTTTTGAGCCAAAGTCTTAATGAGTTGGTATGAACTTACACATCTTCTATTTCTTTACTTTTTCGTAAAAAAAAAAACTATACATGCATTTTGGCATATGTCACAGCTTCCCTTAATGTTAACCGGAAATTTTTAGCTACTACATTATTTATTCAAGGAAACTGCAAGCAGTCATAAAAAACGTTCTCTTTGCTTTTGTTATTTCCTTCAAAGTTTTTACACAAAAATATGAAAAAATTAAAATAGACACAAGTTTTGAAAACTAAGTACACCACTACTGGCTTTGATATATAATGCAATTTTCAAAAATTAGACGAAATTTGATTTGGAATAGCCGCTTAGCATTGTCACAGTTGTCTGGAACAAAGGAAATAATGAATAACATTTTGAAATTATTTTATATAATTGAAGCTGCAAAGCAGAAAATAATGAAGATATCTTGATATCTCAATTTAGCTACGACCACCACTTTCATGGTATAAAAGTTTTGTGTACGTCACAATTTAGAGCTGAGCTAATTTACTACCCTTTCCTGATTTTATCACTCTAATATCAAAAACAATAATCAATAAAAAAACCAGCTTGATCAAAACTTACCACAACTATTCAAAAATAGTTTAAACATTATGAGTTCCATTAAGTAGGGCTACTTTAATACCACTTTTTCGAATTAAATCTTTGAAAATGTAAAAAAAAAATGTACAATTGAGCCTTAATTGAGCCCTAGTGCAGCCCACTCTGATGTAGGTATACATATGACTAATAGCTAGAGCAGCGTTTCCCAAAGTGGGAACCCTGGGGTTCCGTGGCCTGATAGCAGGGGTTCCGCGAACCTTTTGTAAATAAATAATTTATAAAAAAAAAAAGATTTATAAACAAAGATTAATAAATAATTCTCGATTTTATTCGATCCAATTTAAAATTCTTTTTCAATTCCATTGATATTGCCTTCAAAAATGCATTTCCATTCTATCTCATATGTGCCAATTCCATTTCATTCACTATATAAAAACTAGTTCTGGCAACATTTGCATTGCGAGCACAATCTTTTTATTGCCGTTATAGATTTTAAAGTCAATAAAACAAAAAAGGGAAACCACAGTTTTTTTAATTATATTGTTTTAAAATACGCATTAAAAATACGAATTTAAAATTTGTTTTAATAATATTTGATAAAAAGGTAAGTTATTTTTCAATTTTTGAAAGTAATCGTATGAGTATTTTTTTATTATCGATAAATTTTGTGAATAGTTAACCCGAATTTTTGTGATGATGGAACGTTGGTTAAAACAAGGGACTTTAAAAAGTAAAAATACTTCAATAAGTGCACATACTGCTGACAACAATACTGCTGAAGATATTTCTGAAGAACCGAAACCTAGCACTTCTACAAAAAGTGATCATTCTCAATTAAAAAGGCCAACAAATGAGTCAATCTTGTGTATAAAAAAACGAAAATATGACATCAGTTATTTGTCGTATGGATTTACAGGTATAGGAAATAAGGACACACCTAAAGCGCAGTGTGTTATTTGCAATAAAATATTGTCGAACGCTTCTCTTGCACCAACTAAACTTAAAAGACATCTGGTAACGAATCATCCCGACCACAAAGATAAACCATTAGATTTTTTTAAACGAAAACTTGAGGAATTGGAAAAAAAACAAAGTTATCCATGCTGAAAATTGTAAAAACAATCAATGAAAAAGCAAATGAGGCTTCGTACAAAGTAAGCTACCGTACAGCCCTCGCTGGTAAACCACAAACCATAGCAGAAACACTTATTATGCCCTGTGTGAAAGATATTGTATTGAGTATGTTTGAAGATGAAAAATCTGTAGAAAAGATTGATATGGTGCCATTATCAAACAATACAGTTGCCCGACGTATTCAGGATTTTGCAGATGATATTGAAAAAGAGCTTATTTCTCGTCTGCATTTATGTGACGCTTATTCGTTACAACTCGATGAATCAACTGAGGTAGCAGGGCTCGCCGTTTTGCTTGTTTTTGTACGTTAGAATTTTGGCAAGTCAATAGAAGAAGATTTACTTTTATGCAATTTGTTAGAAACAAATACAACTGGCGAAGAAATTTTCAACAGCATTAACAATTTTAAGAAAAAACATGATATTAATTGCCATAAATGTATTGATGTTTGTAGTGATGGAGCAAAATCAATGGTTGGAAAAACTGCCGGCGTCGTTATATCAAGAATTAAAAATATTGTACCAAATTGTATCGGCAGTCAGTGTGTCCTTCATATGCATGCTCTGTTTTGGATGAAGCTGTTCAAATTGTTAATTTTATTAAAGCGCGACCACTGCAGTCGAGGCTCTTCAAAATTATTTGTGAAGACATGGGAAGTCAACACACAGTTCTTCTTTTACATGCAGAAATAAGGTGGTTGTCGCGAGGCAAAGTTTTATCCCGAATTGTTGAACTACGGCGAGAGCTTGCTATGTTTTTATCAGAACAAAAACATGAACGTTTTGCTGTATTGACAAACTCTTGCTGGCTGATGCGACTTGCATATATCACTGATATTTTTTCAAAGCTAAATGAAGTGAGCCTTTCTCTACAAGGGAAAAGTGCAACAGTATTTAGCGTTAAACATAAAATATCGGCATTGTCACAAAAATTAGAGTTTTGGATCAATTGTGTT
The DNA here is from genome assembly GCA_963930735.1 of Dioctria linearis. NCBI lineage: Eukaryota > Metazoa > Arthropoda > Insecta > Diptera > Asilidae > Dioctria > Dioctria linearis. The sequence continues at coordinate 265,816,534 of OZ005740.1, read as the reverse complement.
GAAACTAACAATGTGAGTTGCTTTTCAACACTTTCTGATTTTTTAATGTAAAATGACTGCCTTGATTGATACGTCTTGATATTGTCCAACATTTACGTGGATTATATGATAATATGCAAAAATATTATTTATCATTATTTATTATTTATCATTAACGAAAAACCTGATTGTTTATCAATCTCGGAATATGAGAACTTGATTGAAATAAGATCCGACGAACAATTAAAATACAATTTCAACACTGTCCACTGGCAACATTTTGTGGAAATCTAATTTCGGAACATAAAGTTTTGGCTGAACGTGCATACGGGTGCTTTTACCATTTTCCACTACGTATTTGTGCGAAACTGGATTTTCTTATTATACTTCTAGGAAAACGAAATATCGTAATAGATTGAATTGCTCGGCGGATATGCGCATCCAATTATCAACAATAAAACCACATATAACAAGGATTTGCAAGGAAAAAAACCACAACAGTGTTCACACTAATAACATTCATAAGTTTAATTTTTTTTATATTATTAATCAACATCCAATGAATTTATTTTATTTTTTGTATTATTATTTTTTTTTTAATAAATACTATAATTTTCTGTAATACTATAGCTCTTATTAATATTCCCGATATTAAAATTCTAAGATTTTTGTAAATAGGGTTCCGCCCAAAATTTGAAATCAAAAAGGGTGCCGCGGTGAAAAAACTTTGGGAAACGCTGAGCTAGAGTATCAACTATTTCTTTTAAATAATCAAATAAAATTCGGATATGTTATTACCCCTAATTAGGCCTCTCTTTTTTAGTGGTTGTAATCGAAAAATTTTCTCTTAATTAAATTATCCAGGACCTTTTAAAGAAATATTTGAGGATTTAGTTTGAGTAGACTGTGTTGAGAAAATCATAAAAAAAATCCCTTTAAAATACTTCTTTAACTGTTTTAGCAACTCCACTAATAACACAAGTATTTAATAAATATCATTTTATATAAATATTTTAATTTTTAAAATTAAAGCTTTCTATTAAAGCGAAAGCATTTTAGTTAAGGCACAAGCCTAAATGATTATAAAGTGCTTCATATTCCCGTATCAATTCTGGTTGTAAATTAGAATTACAATTATTACAATTATTCACTAAAATTTCAAGAAAATTCGGGCTTGGAGTGCACGAGTGAAGCATAAGTTGTAAAACTATTATGCACACACTGTCATGCTGCACATGGCAGATATGGGATATTCCAAGGACAACAAAGTTATAACACAAGTACCCAGACCAGACAACATGCATATTAAATAAGACTCAGACCAAACTAACGCCACAAAAAATCACAAACCACACATTATCCACCCCACTTAATAGGAAAATTTAGTTGTACCATACTAAAGTACCGCGATGGATATACTAACATACTTACCACGGTGGATAATGGTGCACTTCTTGTTGTACACCGATTCGGGTCTCTGTCCTAAGTATTTCTGGTACTTGTACTTTTTTTGCAATATTTGTTTGCATTTTTTACATTTTTTTAAATTTTTTTTGCATTTTTTGGTAAGTAAGTCAAAATTTTTAGAACTTTTATTTTTAAAAATTCTAAATCAAATCATTAATACAAGAGAAAAATGAACCGCTTCGTCCGGGGCTTGAAGCCACGTCCTTCCGCGCATTCCGGGCGACTGCTCTTACCACAGAGCTAACGAGTTAGACGTCTTTACCTATTGTATTTATTAATTTGTTTCTAGCCTATTAAGCCATGTTTTGCTTTCAGATGGCTTTAACCAGTAACGATGAAAGCGCACAAATAAATTATAAATTCGATTTTTATTTATTTTTCCCGGACGGAAATCGAACTCACACTTGTTAGAATCGGTCAAAGAAGGAGAATAGAAGAATTTTAAGAACTTTTATTTTTAACTATTATAAATCTAATTCTAAATGTTGTCCTCTTGTATTTATGATTTGATTTAAAATCGTTAAAATTGTTTTATACTCCATCTTTGACCAATTCTAACAAGTATGGGTTCGATTCCCGTCTGGGAAAATAAATAAAAAATGTCAATATTTATTTTGTTTGAATAACTACTCTTATATCATTTGGAATATGCATAATGGTACAAACTTACAATTTTCCCTGTGGTGAACTTAATAGCTCACTTTTCATCTCGCGGACTGTAATTGAGTCTTTGACAGGTCTAGTCATAAAAATGAGATACCGGATCAGAAAGGTTTAGAAATGATATCAAGATTGTGTCAAAAAGGTTCAATTTTATTTCACTTCAGATTATAATTTTTCTCTTACTTGCTACGCCTTAAACTACTAAAGAAATCCAATACAAAGTAAAACTACAAAATGAAAAATAAATAATAATAATTCAATAAGTAATGATAATTCACGGAAAATCCAAATTTATGCTACGGCTGAAGTGGTCTCCAGTGCGTGTATTTTAATCTGAAACGTAATAAAAAAAAACAAAAATAGTTGACGGCAAGTTAAATTCTTAATTTAAAATGCTGCTACGAATATAGTGTAGTCAGCGTTTGGGTTTTAACAAAGAACATATAACTTAACTCTGTTAGATGTTCTTTGGTTTTAATCAAGTTGCGTACACGTAGCAGCTGAATCTGCAGCTTGCAAGTGCAGCTCATTTATGATTATACACGTAGCAGCTTAGCTTCAAGTTAGTGTAGCATATTGATGTGTGTATACATATCAGCTTAACCTAAACTTAGTCTAGCAAATAGAAAGAAGAAATATACAAATTTATTCCTAGTAATCCTAGAGATGTTGGATGACGTATTACGATTAATACGTCAAATATACTAGAGTTAATGTTTCTAGTAATTGAGGTTATGTGCTTAAAGTAGCAATCTTAACACCTGGAATCTGCTAAAAATCAAGACTTTTAGCTGTCAGTATAGACCAGATTCAATGGTTCTGGTTTTGGGATTCCAAGACTTCACTATGGCAATTATATACAATTTACTAGGATCAAAATCTCCGAGGTTTGGTCATTTCAAGACTTCAGAAAGCTTCAAAACTGCTGACTGTCGACCTGTCTCGAATGACACCTCAGAACGCAATTATTTTCTTGTCAAGTCAAGTGTTCTTCACACGCCATTAACGAAATAAACCGAATTATGGCGAAATTATAACCGAACCGATATCCCGGGATATTTTTATTATTATTATATATTATTTAATGTTTACGTACAGGCTTTAATTCTGGCCTAGATTTCACTTTTGTCTTTGATTCACTTTACACTTTAATTGTTCGAATAATTATTAACTTAAGATTACACGATGTCGAAATTATTATTTTCTTGTATTTCCAGCGCTCTATTTATACTGTGGAAATTCACAGGGTAGATAGGACTTTAGAAAACAGTTGAAAATGGGTGTATCTGTATGTAAAGTGCGGTGGCACGTCATCATGGCTAATGATGACCAGTGCTCTGGTGCAACTGCTTGGTGGCAGCAAATTTATATGCTTTTGTTTACTAATTGCTCTTGATTTGTTGCTGATGTTGTTTTTCTTTCTTTTTTCGGTTCAGAAATATTGGACTTGTGTAAGTAATTTGATATACCATTTCAGCTCATAAGTGTTCTCTGAGAATATATTTTTGTTTATGTTTGCTACCTAATTGTTTTTTTTTATGTTGCTCCTCAGTGTGGCTGAGCAATAACTTTAACGCTGGTAATGAGATTGTAGTTAGGAGAGTTGGGGTTTTCCAAAGAAGACAGAAAAAGCAGGTCGCACTAAAAAATATCATAGACAAGATAGAGTAGGTACTACGTTGAAAAAGAAAGTGGAAATCCAAAGAAACATCATTGCAAGACTCCAGCGATTAAGATATTTTCATGGATATTGTTGGTATGTGAACACTAGATCATCAAAACGTATCTATATGATATTTTCAGATATAAAAGTGTTCATAAATAATAGAAAGACCATATGAAAAAGCAGCTTCTTCCATATAAGGCTGAGGGCTTGTGCATTTGCTTGCTATTAAATGGGAAGTACAACAAAACGTGTAACTGATTGGGGCCTGAAATAGTTCACCTTTACTAAAGAACAAATCAAAACAAATAAAATATGTCATATTTGTGTTATGTATGCATATACATTATATATACCGTCGATTTCGATGAAACTTTTAGAATTAGTTCAGTATTAAAAAATATTGGACCCGTATATTTTTGTTTAGCCTACTGACCTCTGGTCATGGGTACAGGGTGACTCAAATTTTAATGTTTTCACTGTCGGACGTGTTTTTTAATTTGCTGATACACGGGACAGGCTACTCGATTCTTTTGTACGATATTTCAAATTAATGCTATTAAACGGGACTTTTAAAAAACAAATTTAAAAAAAAACAATGAAAACACAGTTTTTAGTTTTGAATTTTTGACTTAACGCACCTCCCCCCCCCCCCCCCCTCATTCTCCTTGCTCTAACATTAATACTTATCATATCAAAAATTTGTGAATGTTGAGCTCAGGTGATAATTTTTTTTTTATTAGCGTCTCTGAAAAATTTCATTTGATAATTTTAGAAGTTACTCCAACAAAATGAGTTTTGTTTTTTTGTTTTTTGTTTCTAGATATCTAATGAAAAATGTTTTTTTTTTTAAATGTTATAATAATAGTTCTGTTTTATTATTTAATAAATTTGATAATTTTATGTTCAATACAAAACGACTGTATTCATTAACACTAATACTATTGTCATTTATAGGTATAATCTGTGGTACTTTTGCCATATACAAAAAAAATCGCGCCTGACCAAAACCCTCGAGAATACTTCACAAGCCATGAAACAGACTCCCTCCCTACCACATGCGAGGCCCAACGTAGTCCTTACATTCTAAAATATTTGCAGTGTTCTTATGTAAAAGTGACAAAAGTTTGATTTGAATAGCACCTCCGCCCTAAACTACTGTTCATACAGAAAAATGGCGTTCTGTTAATCTTAAGCTTGCTTTCTTATCTTCTGAACCGTAATAAAATTTTCATACCTTTCCTAACAAAATTATTTAAAAAAAATTATCTTACCAAATGACTACAATTCCTCAAACAAAAACTCTCAGCTGAGTAATCATTGTATGCCGCTGTGCCGTCATGGCATGCCGTGGGCTGATGATATCGAATCACTCAGCTGAGTGTAAAATTGTTAGGTTATTTTGTAATCAAAACTACATATTTTATTATTTTGTTAAGTAAGGCATATAGTAAGTGTAGCGTTTGGGAAGATAAGGAATCAAGCTGTAAATTACTAGAAGACTATTTTCTTGCATGGATAGTAGTTTACGCTCTATAGCATATATAAAGTCAATGTTTGGCACTTTTCCATAATTATCAATATAGAATATTTTAGAAAACGGACTCACAAAGCACACATATAGATTTCTGTTTCATGGCTTGGGAAGTATTCTCAAGGGTTTTGGCCTGACAAACCAAAGGCCGTCGCACACATTCGGTCTTGAAGGTACCCTTACATCACTCACCTACATCCATTGGGAAGGAGCAGATGTTTGGCCTTCTCTGCTGGCCCCAACCACCCAACTGACTCTGAAGGCAGATAATTTTCAGAGTCCCTGTCTGGGCAGGCTTAGTGAAATTTCCCGATGGAAATGTCGCTACTGCGTATGGATGTAGTCTCTTGTCCATCCAAAAAGTGAGTGCTCAAAGCGAATTCCGTAAATGTTTATAATTCCGACGTTGATGCCACAAGAAAATTTCAGATTTTTTCCGTCCGATTTTGCACTCGCGTGATTCACTTGAACAACAAGACAGATGTCGACATTCTTCTTTTTCTTTTTCGTTTTTCGGGTGCGTTCAGCGCGTATGGCTCTCCATCCATTTAGGACACAGTCCGCAGACACCTCATGCTGTTACAGGTTGCGTGTACCTTGCTCAGTGTAGCATATTGCTACATGCAATACGCTACGCCCATAACATTGTTGTTTCAATATCGATGTAATCTTTTGTTGTCTTTTGTTGTAACATGAACATAAATTAGCTTTGAATCTTTTTGTTGAACAACCCAATCGTACGATGTCTCGGTGTTTGAATTTTACTAGTTTGCAAACTTGGCTTTGCTCCCTTTTCTTAGAACTCCTCCTAAAGCATCGCAAGATCCTTTCCCATGACACGTTGCAAAAAGTGCCATTCTGCCTCCAGATTGAACTCTTTCTTCATATGACATATAATGTAAAAGGTAATCATATATTTGCATTGACCCCCACAGCCATCTGAAAAGTGAATAATTTTATTTTAATGAAAAGTTACTTGTCTGTCCTTTACGAATTCGAAGCTTTTTATCAAAAATAAACGAACTACGACATTGTTGTGTTCTAAAGATTCCGCGCGATTACTACTAATCTGGTAAATTGCGGTGTGTTGGTATCATGCAAATAGTAAATAGCAAATATTTGTATGGTGCATTGCGCATTTGCCCAGTGAAATACTTGAACAGTATCCTAAACGACTAAAGAAAAATTTTCGGAAAAGTCGCAGATCATAATGCATTCGTTTCTTTTTAAGTTAATCTTTCAATGCTTGAAATATTTTGCTAGTTTTTTAGCAATAAAATGATGTGAAACTAATTTGCGAATTTTGTCGCAAATACATCAATGAATTTCTGGTCCCAATATTGCACTTGTTGCCATTGCTTGACTATTGATCATCTCAATATCCTTATCCAGAAGTTCCAAAATTATAATAAATGTAGTAAACATTTTCTGGATTATAATGTTATATTATTGCATAACATTTTTTATTATGAAGTCATTTCAATATAAACCTAACAGAAGTGCATAGTTCAATTTAGTGAAAGTCAAACGTCCACGAAATTACATACGGGGATTTATCTAGGGTATCATAAGAATTGATCTTAGACCAATTCTATATTTTTTAATTGCTTTTTAAATGTTCGTAATAGTCCGTAAAAGGACCTTAGGAAAAAAAATTGGAATCGGCAATCCATTCTTGGTATTGCTAAACAAAACGCGACGACGTGGAGAGCTCAAATTTTTTACATGGCGTTTTCGTAAAAATTACAAATACAAGTTCCAGAATAGACTAAGTCGGACTACCCCTTCTTGGTGTTGCCATACATAACGTCGATTTTTCACTATATGCGTAATTCCATTTTTGTTTTGTTCGTTATGGGCTCTGGAAAATTTTGCAGGAAAAAAATGGCCTGTCTCTGCAATGACTTACTAAAGGTACCCAGCTTGCGGTGAAGAAGCTGACGTCATCGAAACAATAATTCTTAAAGAAAAGTACAAAGGAGAAGACGTTTTGATACCCCGCCTCCCGATAGTTCTGACCGACATGCCATTCCACTTTAAACGCTTGCATTCACAATGACAATAAACAAAGGGTAGTCGTTGAATGTTTTCGGCATTAACCTTGTAAGTCCACACTTCCCGGTGGTATGGTATGTCGCCTGTTCCCGTATCGGAAAATCATCAGCTTTGTTTGCTTACGTGCCAGCCAACAAAACAAAAAATGTCATATAGGGGAGAGCGGGGTAATACCATGCGGCGGAGCAATACCGTGTACCGTATTTTTAAACTAGCTAAATGGAGTAAAGAACGCCAGGAAGTGCTGCTGCGTAGCGGATAGAATGCGAAACACATAGAGACAGTTGGAGAGCTTGTAGCTTTACGCATGTGCTTGTGATGTTTATGTCATTTCATAAACTTTTCTTATAATATCAAAGAGTTACTAGATCTGAGATAAGTGGAATATGTTATTAGTGACTAATTTATTCAAAGTAACTGATTTCCTGGGCTATATTTTAACATCAAATACTAGCACTTAAACTTCTTTGTTTTTAGGTTAGGATTGAAAATGTGGAGTCATCACGTCACGGGGCAATATCGCGCAAGATATGTATTTTGAAGTGGTTGGATGCATTCAGAGTGTATAGTGGGCGTAAAACAGTCGAAAATGTTATTTGGACTTTTGTCAATCACAATAGAGTCGATCAGATAAAAGCCACTCAAAACTGAAATATAATAAATTTGTTGTTTATTTTATTACCACTTATGTATTTTTTGTAGTTTTGTATACCTATTTCAATGCTAAAATAAAATGTGTAAGTAAATTTTGGATATTTAATTTTTATGTTTACGCAATCTTTGCCATTAACAATGTTAAACGGTATTGCCCCTAATATTACTCCAGCCCTTGGGGCAAAACCGTGCAATGTAACAATTTTAGTATATGGGTTTTACAATTTAAAACGGCTCGATATTTGAAATATGGAGCCAAGCTTTTGTAGAGAATTAAATTCGTTACAAAATGAGATGATTAACTGCTTTAGTTTAGTTTCCAAATTAAATATAAAAACTAATAAAGCTTAAATATACGGTATTACCCCACTCTCCCCTATCATAAAGAATTGCTGTGAATATTCTCCTCATATTGAATATCCATGGCCATAATTGTCAACAGATACAATGATCACTCAGAAATACGTTTTTTTCTTATTTTTACTTTGTTCACAAATTTTTAATAGCTGTTCACAAACTCAGAACAAAACCAATTTATTGAAATTTGGACAGGACAATGTCTTTCGGGTCAGCTAGTATTTATATATGTATATATTTTTATGCAAAATTCTACTAAAAAACGATGGATACCTACATAAAGGAAGCTCGGCATTATACAGTGGCTTAATGATTATACTCACTCGGCACAGTCCATCCTTCAAACTCCTTAAAAAGTTAAAAATTATTAGAAAACTATTGTATTTTCTAATTAAGATAAACTAATTTTCTTCCTAAATATCCAATAATACAACTAAAAGCAAAGACAATTTCCTTCAAGATTAATTTCCGCACAAAATAACAACAGAGAAATTGTTTTCTATAAAATTCAATCTTCGTTATAATTAACAAAAGGACACTGCGACGAAATGGCGATTGCAACATCTAAGAACACAATATCGGGCGAGCGAACTCATTATCATAATTAGGAACAATTCCAATCGAGGGGGTAACTTTATTCCTGTAGAAAATGAGGAAATTAACATCCGATTTGGAAAATTTGCTGGAAATTTGAATAATATTTCGAGATTTTTCCATGTTATATATTTTTAGGGTTCTATGGTACATCTGAACTAATGCTAATTGCATTTCAAACTTAAATTGCAAGAGAGAGCAATGAGAGATTATTTTACTTTAAAATTCATTTCATACCCGTGTCCATTAAATAAATTATGTCTTGGATATACATTTTAAATTTATCGACTTGGATTAATATCTTTAAAAATACCCAGGTATAGATATATGAATTCCATTGTATAACCTAAGTGCTGGTATCTTGGTGTCATTGGCTATAACGTATTTATATCTAATCTGGCGCTCCTATACAAATCGTAGACCTAGAATGGAATACAGTTACCACATCTGGGCCGGGGATGATCGTACTACCTTACCTTGTCCATAAGAAAGGCTTCAAGTTAATTAGCCATGTGGCAATAACATGTCATATCAGCTCGCTCGAACAGCACCGCTAAGTCGAATGCCTTTTGCTCCTTTCTCGCTACATGCAATGATAATGTTCTGATTAAATATCTAGTCTGATTCCTTCCAGATTGAATCCAGCACGCGTTCATCCTTTCACCTTCAAAGCACTTTCGGCCATACAGTAAAAATCCGTGATGTTTTTTTATCCCGAATTGTGCGAATGTGGAACAGTCTACGTTGAAACTAAATACGAAAGTTACAAAAGTGGAAATAGCAATTAAACAACGGAGCTTATGATTTTGTCGAGGCGAAAATTATAATTCCAAGCAGCCACACTCCTCTCGGTGACGTACCGTTCGGTACTGACAAGATGGCAGCTGCTGGACTGCCCTCCGGCAGTGATGCCAACTACCCGCTTGGAAAAATTCCTGAGTTTCGTTAGAAAAAGTCCTTAGAATTGCCTAATAATTGGCTTATCTAAAATTAAAAAGTATTATTTTGTGTTTAGGTATATAAATAAATTTTATTTATTTATTTATTTATTTATAATTAAAAAGTAACAAATCTTCAAAGATAAAGTAAACAATCCCCTGTGAGTTTGATGCATTACAACGGCAAAATTTAGAAACTATGGACATTTTAGTATTCTGAAACTTTTTGTATAATATGTAAAGGCTTTGCTAGAGCGAAATACCAATTCAAAAATATCGCGACTTAGCCCGACTTTGTTTAAGTTTACCTCATTCAAATCGGAGCGTATATTTTCTAATTGATGTAAAGACAAAAAAGAGAAATAAAATACTTTGAAGGCTGTTTAAGGTACTCAAGTAATAATTGTTGCAATCATACAGTAACAGATGAGCATAAAAATTTATTGCAAAAATCTTCCCAGTACAAATCTAATTAGCAATGTTGTGCAATTATAAGTTAAAGGTGAACATTTTCCTGGAGCAAATTGAAGTTGTTTTTTTTTTAGTCTTTTATGACCAAGCTGCATATCTTTTACGATTCGTGAATTAGAGATTATATCCTATAATAAGGGTGACAAATGATTAACAATTGAAAATGCCACATTATGCTGTGCAATGCAAAAAAGGTAGCCAATTTTATTTCTGCTTCAGCACCGTGTACAGAAAAATAATGCGATATTGATTTGACATTCTGATATATAATAAATATCTAATGCTTCTTGTATCTCTGCAATTTGCTCTTACCAAAAATTTAACGAAAAATGATCTGCCAACTTTGAAAAGTTAAACCACACTAAATAGCACATTACAATTCAGGATCACAAGGCCGTTTTTCTCGAAACTTTGCTTTTCGCAAAGATCATTTCTAGTTTTTCGCTTCTTTTGTAGTGTATCCTGCTATCGTACTGAACTTGAAACAGCTCTCCATCTTTATTAGAGTTTATTTCCATTTAAAAGAAACATCTGAAAACGAACAATCTGAAGTATGCATTTTTCTAAACTGGAAATTTTCATTACACAACAGAAGAGTAGAGTGGAGGTGGTAAGCAAATGTACGTGACATTGACATGAAAGTTAATAGTCTACTAATTCTCATTCACTTACTGTTTCTTCAATTTGCAGAAGTTCTCTGTAGCTTGAAGCAAATAAATTATTACAAACTATTAGCGCACAAAATATCCCTAGATATCGTTACTTTTGAGACATTCATCCCTAAATCCTAAGACCGAAAATTATCCCTATATCTAGGGATATAATCTCTAAGTTGGCATCACAGCCCTTCAAGCTTTATTTGCCGCAGGTACTTTATTAGGTATTGATAAATTGTGTTTTACCAAGGGCAATATATTCATTAGATACGCAGCAGAATTTCGAAACTCTAAAATTGTGCCCACGTAAAATAGCATATTAAGCAGTCCATATTTACGTTCGTGGCTACACGGCACTGATATGTATAACAGAGACTGCTTCATTTATGATACCTACAAAGTTTAAATATAATTTGTTATGACTTCATTTTCTATTTCATTTGGAATCAATTTTGGTGATAGGGGTGTGGAAATTACCATTATTTCAAGATCAATTTTCGATTTAATATTCATATTACAAGTTCAACAAATTCCAAATACGTTCGAAATTATTACTTTTATTGGAACTCCCATAACGTCAACATTCCTTAAACTCAATTGTAAGCAAATAGAATTAAGCAATTTTTGTTTGCTTAATCCTAAAACTAGGTATAGAGGACAGAGAAAAAATTACAAATATTGTATTTCCATCTATTTCTATTTTATATATTCATTTGGAAATTCCACTGAACTATGGTGGATTGCATATAAAACTTATTAAGTTGAAGTTCAACGGAATACAGTACTTAAACCAAATAGAGAAAACTATATTTTATTGCAATCAATTTCAGTAGTGTCATGGGTTCATTTTATACATGTCAGCGCTACACACATAAGATCAGTGACAGTTGTTTATGTTTATTTTGCACTTTTTACTTCAAAGAACTTTCTAGCTGGCTTTCTCTTTCTACGACTTATTGAACCACTTATCTGAGAAGGGAGCAGGTAAGGTGTTTAGTTAATTTAGAACTTGTTTTCCTCATTTAAAAATGAGTCATAGACACATAAGAATTTTAGGTTTTCACTCAGCATTTGAGTCATGGTTTTCAGTGAAAGTGAAAAATTAGAAAACTTAGAGAAGGAAATAGAAAATAGTGATGAAGATAAAATGGTAGGTATTCACAAAAACAATGTTTCTGTTATTGTAATGAAAAATAATTTTCCACATTTATGTATGTAACTTTGTTATTAAGTAGGTTTCCTTCCACGATCAAGAAAATTATTAAAAATGGAGGATTGCAGAAAAACCAAACCAATGTTTTGAACAACGAAATAATTCTAATTTGCAACTACGAGAACATACCTACATCAAAAGCAAGCATTCAGGGAGTTTAAACGCTTCAAGGATGTGCTTTTCAGTAACTATAATAATAAATCCGTTATTTTTTTAAATATAGATTATAATTACGGTACATTTTTACAGACGTTGTTAGTGACGAGGTAATTACGAAGGAGAACTTCAAAAAGCTACTGCAAAATAAAGAATATAAAAAAATGTTTACAAAACAAAAATAGTAAAGGGCACTATAGCAATAAATTTATAGCGTTAAGGCATGGATTTAAAAATGTATTTATGTATGTATGTGTTCAAATTAAATTTTTTTAATTTTTAATTTTTTTATATTCATGCATATATGCAGCACAATGAAGTTCTTACAAATTCAGTTCTTCTGCCATGCGTTCGCAAGGAGATGCAAAAGCGATGTCATATATGACTTCTTTAAGTACATCTTCAAGAAGCGAGCTGGGAAGTATATGCTTGACCTACAGTCCCGTCATAAAGTACATACAAAATAAATCACTACTTGCAGCTGTGTCTGGATTTTCTGTTGCCGTCACTAAGAAATGCCAGCACTCTACGCAACAGTTTGCAATGTTTTCATCAAAATATTATATATGGGTATTCTATTTTATTTATGCTGGAGCTATACTGACATCAATAAGGAAATCCTACATAGCCGAAATAAAATTTTTGGAAAGTTGAGTAGAGTTGAACAATTAGCATAGCATTTATACAGAGGCCCAGTACATTTTCTAATAATTTAGTTACAAAAATTAATTCAATATTTAAATGTTTACTAGGTTGCGTATATATAGCATATATCTCGATCTTTTATTTAGAGCGAACAACTAAACTAAATTTAACATAGGCTTAAATCTCATTATCAAAACAAATAACGTAAAATTTATATTTAAATCAATTTCCTCGAAGTTGCTTGTACATTGATATTACTGCCACATCGATGGTCGTTGGCGACGTCGACATCCTATCCTATCCTGGCCTCCAACCATTAGTTTTCGAGAACCGGGCCGACACTAGCGCCAAAAACTTCAACTACTCCTCAATTAATTTCGACACACACGCCACCATTATGACTGTGTCCGAAAGCTTTATTTCCAAGAATGCAACAGTGTGACTTAATATTTACGCAAAGAGATGGCAGCATCCGAAAGCACTAAATATATATGTGCATTTCGAAATATAAGTCAGGACAATATTTATATATAATTGTTGGTTTCTATTCTCATTAGATGTCCCTGTTTGTATGATTTTAGAGAAATTTTCTCAAACGAACGTAAAACAATCATTTTATAGTGAACTTTTCAACATATTTTTTGTTTGTTTGTTTTAGCACTATAGAGCCCTAAAATGTATGGTGGAAATTCTCACATATATTGCCCCAAGAACCGAATCTAACAACGCAATATTGTTTCAAATAATTATTGTGAGTGCCGCCATCTGCCTGCCCATCACTATTTGGTTCTTTATATAGGGTGTTTCATAATTGCTTCGCATAACTGTAGGGTTTGGTAGCTGAGGTGGAAACAAGAAAAAAATTATTTTGTTATTGAAGGGGTAACCCGCGTCGTTTAGGGGAAGGAGTGGGACTTAACTTTTTCCCACTTAAAACCCTGTAACCTTTTTTATATACATCCTATCAAGTTGACATTCATCTCAGATGATAGACAACGGTCTAAGCTTTCCAATGAATGCCCAATCAGCATTCCTGTCACCTTCCGTCAGAAGTTGTAGGACATCAAAGCCAAAAAATTTGAAAAATATTCCTAATATTTGCATATTTTAACGATTTTCCCGCCAAAATGCATGATTACTATACAATCTTTTTACAAGATTAGAGACCCCGGAATGTTGATTTCAATTTGACATACTCACCTAAATGTAACCGTTTTTGAGATAAACTTGATTTTATGATGCATAATTTCATTAATTTTCATCATTTTGTTAATTTTGCATGGAATTGCATAAAATTAGGCGTAATTTATATCGCCAGTAGCAAAAGTTAAATTAAATAAAAAAAACACTAAATCGTTAAAATTTAAAAAAAAAGTAGAATTTTCCAATTTTTTTACTTTGTGACGTCCGACGGAAGGTGACAGGAAGGCTAATTGGGCATTAATTGAAAAGCATAGACCATCATCTGAGATGAATCTCACCTTGATAAGGTGTACATCAAAGAAGGTGTAAAATTTAAAAAGTACTGAAAATCTTAACCTCCTCCTCCCACCCACCGTCGAAACGATGCATCTTATCGCTTCCTTCACCATTTAATTTTTTGCTTGTTCCACTTCAGCTATCAAGCTTTTGAGTTATGCTATAAAGTAATAATGGCTAAAGTGATGACAAGATTGAGTTTGTTTTCGAACCAATATTTGAAAGCCCAATCTGAAAGTTTGGATGCAATCGTAAAAGCTTTTCTTGCTACATGCAAAATATCAATAAAATAATCGAGAATTTTTGCACGATTTTCTGTAAACCAATCGCTTAATTCGCTGCTTTATCTTGCATTCTCAATGCACGCATTCTTTATGACTTCTTTTAATGATTTCATATTTGGACTGGCGGAAAAAATTTTGAGAAAAATATTTAAAATACTTTCCATTGACTGGAAGATTGCTCTTCAAGACATAAACAAGGTGTTTCCTCCATGGTGGTCAATAGAGCAGGAGGTGATAGTACTCACCTAGCCAAACAAAGGGTCGTATGCAGGGCGGCAATATCAACCGTTTCGGAATTATAGGATGATTAAGAAAAAAAGCTAGTTTATTACAAATCACCCTATATATTAAAAAGTACAGGGTATACTGTCACAGTTAAAAGCTCATCATCTGCACAACTTCATGGCCTTTCCAACAGCTGCTCAGCCAGGCCCATACCCTCTCTGCACAGGAGTTATGGTGGTCTATAATAAAAATTTCGGATTTTCTTACCTTTTTTCTTTACTTTGACCTCTGGTTTTTTAGAAAAACGTCGTTTTTTTTATAAAAACTGTAAACTGTAGACTTTCCTCTTTACTTTGACCTATTACACCATATGTGCTATGTGCAGCCGTTAAAGAGTTATTAGTACTTAACCTATTCCCAAAGCTATTAAAAATAATTTGTTCCCTTGGTGACGTCATTTTAAAAATATATCTGCTAATCCATTTAGCTCTACCAGCATTATTTCTATGCGTTACAAACGGAATGACAAGCTTAGTATACCCTATGAGACTTTATCTAATGTATAAAAATCATGAATGTATAAAATTAAAAAATTTGTTGAAATATTATTGGAACGTCAATCGATGGGGATTTAAAAAATATTCAAATTTTCAGCTTTATCAATCAAAAATAGCAAATTAAAAAGTATAATCAATTGAATTCTAGGTCGCTCTCATACCGCTCATAGTACAGACAATTTGAATATCACACGATCACAATATGAAGTACATCGACGTATGGGAAAAATAATTGATGAATTTGTAAAAATGTTGTTTATATTTACGAAAATGTTCCCATTTCGAGAAGTAAGAATCATTCATCAACTATTTCATTATATTTTCGTCTGAAAATTGTACAACTGTGAAAAAAAAATCGCCGTCTAAGAAATTTGTTTGCATATAATTTGCAGTACTATTACGTTTAAAATGCTGCATAAAAAATCATCAAATTGCCAGCTTTTGAAGAACTAAAACTTTAAAATTAGAACCAAATATTTTAAATCTATTTTGGCATTTTTTGAAAATTGAAATGCAATTTGATAATTTGCTCCCATAAAGAAACCGTGGATACCTATAGACCTTTTATAGAATGAGATTAATTTAAATTTCCAATGAACCAGTACAGTATAAAGAAACGCAGCTAATACCTCCATATCAGTTGTATATGATCGCAAAAGTTTTCTTCCGCGTAAAGCAATAATATTTTGTATCAAAAGTGCTTCAAAAGTAACACATTCATATGCATATTAATATCGACCAGCGAAAACGTACAAGTAGATATGAAATGTCCCATTCCAAGCCCGGACATACTTTTTAAAGTTTAAGTGGACAACTTTTGTAAATGAATTATTTGATCAGTTGCAAACGTTGCGAAAGTATGAACTGAGAGAATCTCTGTGGCCGCCTCAAGAAAATCTCACAACATTTCTCTATTTGTAATTCGTTGATAGTTTATACATACATTCATTCTGCAGCCATTAAATGTGATTAACTGAGCCCCATGACAGAGGGAAGAGACATATTCAGTGAACTGCAGTGAGCCTCATCTATGCGTGTATGCATGTCACTGTATATAGCATTTTTTATATGAGAAAGTGGAAAATGCATTACTTTCCCTTGTTCTACACTTTTTCAAAAATAAAATACAAAACACAAATTTTGACGGAATTCCATAAATTTTATTTCCTTATTATTATAAAAATGGAGACCCAATTCATTGGTGTTCTTGCGAGAAAATTGCAAATTAATTCCACATCATCTTTTTGCTAAAGAAAAATCAAAATATTCAAAGCATTCCAAGGTTAACTTAAAGAGAAATGAGTGCAATATGATCTGCGAATTTTCGGAAAATTATTCTTTCAAGGGATTTCAAGGATAGAGTTTTGTAATGAAATTGAAATTATAGAAAGTATGAAATGATAAAACAGAACTATTATTATAATATTTTTTTAATCCATATTTTATTCAGATATCTAAAAACAATAAAAGAAATCATTTTTTTGGAGTAAATTATAAAATTTTTATATGAAATTTTGGAGAGACGCTAATAAATAAATAATTGTATTTCCTAAACTAAGAGCTGAACATCCGCAAATTTTTGAGATGACATGTCTTAATGTTAGAGCATTTCAAAATTAATATTTTTAAGGTCAAAAATGCAAAGTTAATAAAAATTTAGTTTTTTTTTTATTTTTCAATTTCTTTTTAAGCCTCATTTAATACCAATAATTTAACATATTGCGCGAAAGAATCGAATAACCCGATCTCAAGTAATCAGCATATTAAAAACATGACCACAGTGAAAACCATAAATTTTGAGTCACCCTATATCCAAGACCTCATTAATTAATTAATTCTGAAAGATTCATCGAATCCGGTGGAGGCTTGGGTCTGAAAGTTGATAATTTTGATCAGTTTTCGTATGGAATTGTTGCATATGTATATGTAGCCCACCCTTTTGGGCAAGTTAACTCGTTAAAGTTGATTTTTTCATTCATTTTTAGAAAGGTTCATCGGACAGTAAAATAGGTTATAACCAATTTCATAGATTTTGGTATTCTGAAGAACTTTTGAGTGGATTTAAAATATTATGGGTGGGACTGACCGTTTTCCTAGTATACATAAATTTTTTTAGTTATTGTTTACCAACTTCACGAAGTAGTAGCCCGAATTACGCCGTTTTTCAAATTATATTCAAAATACTTTTAAGATATTCAAGTATAAAATTTCAGCACCTGCCGTCCACTCATTTTCAATCAGTGTCCAAATATAGTGAGTGTAATTTTGTACGGGTGCAAATATTGTGAGTGTAATTTTGAAGACATCCTTACAAATACCTTACTTGATTTATCCCATTTTTGAACTTAGACCTACCCCTTTAAATGGCCCATGTAGAAAGTTTCACCAGTTTAAGTAAATGCGTTCTTGAGTTATCGTGCAGACGGACGGACATGCAAAAATCAAAATAACACTTAATATTATTCGCGGATGTGCAATCCATTTTGCTCTACCAGCAATGTTCTATTCGCTACAAATGAATGGTATCTTCATAATATTCAAGGGTATAAAAAGTAACTGATTCGTTGTTGAAGGCGGTACCTTCCGCTCTTTGTTCGACTGTTCTTACAGGAATTAATGAAGCAGATGAAGCAGATGTCTTTCCCTCTTATATTTTGTTATTTTCTAACCTTTTCAGCTAGCACTAACCGAATCGATGAAAACGCACAGAGGTTGCAATTAGAATTTATTTATATTTTTAATGAACCTAATTTTATAGCTTTGTAAGTACAGTAATAAATTAAATCTATGTCTAAAATGAATAAATGAACCTAACATATAAACAATAACGTGAAGAACATAGCCATAAGCTGGACCAAATAATTTATTTGCTGCAATACAATACTGAAATAATGACGCCGAGTTGCTAGCAACAAAATTCTGAAGAGCTTTCTATCAGGGGGCCATCAGCTCGTTTTAAAACGAAGCTTTTGGCTCATATTTTTATACGGCCGCTTGAAATCTACTTGTACGTTGTCGCTGTATCTACCATGGTAAAAGTTGGTAGTGTTGCATTTACTCCATTCAGTAAGTCCATCATGCCTTCACTTGATGTGATTTCTGCTGTTACAGTGGGATGTAAATTCAATACAGAAGATAGAAGCTATGCAAGAAAAGCTTTTACGATTGCATCCAAACTTTCAGATTGAACTTGCAAATATTGTCGTCTCTTTACCCTTTATTACTTTATGGTTCTGCGAACCGATAATGAAACACCCTGTATATAGAGAAATACTGACAAAGCTTGTATGCTTGTATCACTTCTATCGTATAAATGAAAATGTATTTGAGATTAACTTTTCTCTGTGGTTTTGTATCCCAGGGCTCTGCCATTAGTTTTAAATTGAAGTAAGAATTTAAATCCTTTTGTAAAAGGTATTTGTGCAAAATGCAAATTGCAAGAATTGTTACAGTTTCCTTTAAAGTATGAAGGATGCATTTGAATCAATTTAAGCGTCACATTTTTACAGGACATCTAAGGTATCCTAGTAGTGATATTGACTATAGACGTTCAGATTTTCAAGGTTTCTATCTATAATACTATGGACGCAGTCAACTTCTTAATGAAGCAATGCCCTGTCGTCGAGCATTTTTGTTCAGTAGTCTTTAGATTAGTCTGATTGTAAAAAAATAAGGCAGCACCGTTGTTATTTTTTGTTTTGCGCGATGCAGGAATCACTCCAAAGGGTAACGTATTCTTTACCGTCACCAATGCTTTTACACTTTTTGACTTACTAAGGAGAATTATAAGCACGTACGATAAACCAAGTCTAAAACATTGTTTTTTTGAATTATTGTCGTATGTTGATAGTCTTTTCCTACTTTTCCATGCACTTACGACAAAACTGAATAAAAATTTCTCGCTTATATACGTAAGACAAATCAATACTCAGCCAAAAATAATTGCAAGAAAATATTGACATATCGACGTTGGCGCTTACGACATACCGATATTAAGAAGTGCTCATTTTTAGGGATATGAGATATGAGCAACCTTCAGAGTTGAGAAAACAACTAACCACAAATTCAGAAGAACGCGCTCAAAAATCTATAAATCACCTTTTAGGTCAAAAGCTTCCAATTTAGAGTATCGGGAAAACCAATACTCCGACGACCAAGGAATTGTTTGAGCCTTTTGCATCCTTTATATATTTAAACAAAAATAGAGATTTCACTTTAAGATTTTTTACCGGGGCAAATTTATATTTGTTCAAGAAGGCATTTTTTTGGATTCTCCGGTATACAGCAAAAGCTAAAAAAAATTTATTTGTTATTTCATCACACAACCCATTTTATTTTTAGATTTTGTTATATATATATTCGCATCAACAGGTATGAGTCAAAACCAAGACTTGAAACTTGTCACCCAAAATAAAATGGGTTGTGTGATGAAATAACAAATAAAAAATTTTTTAGCTTTTACTATATACTGGAGAATCCAAAAAAATGCCTTCTGGAGCAAATATTTATAGATTTAGTTTAGTGAGCCTTTTTTGCTGATTTCAGAGCTCTTCTAAAATATTCAAACTCTAATTTTATTGTCAATTTGTACTATGTACTATTGTACTATGTTTACTTGACTTTTCTAAAGCTTTTGATTCAGTCGATCATTTTATACTAATCCAGAAATTGATACATCAGTTTACTTTTGGTAGCTCTGCAGCAAAATTCATTCTCTCATATTTAATAGATCATACTCAAGTCACAGTATGCGGATCTCGCAGGTCAGAAGTATTAAGAACTTATTCAGGAGTACCACAAGGATCAATATTAGGTTCTTTGTTTTTCATGCTATACATTAACGATATAGTTCTAATCCTTAAACATTGGTCGATTTTACTTTATGCTGATGACGTATACATTTTTCTCTTCTCTCTTGTTGATAGCAGAGCTATCAATATTTTTAAATTTAATCAAGACCTAGCTCGAATCAGTGTCTGGGCGGCTACGAACATACTCTTTTAAACCCTTCATCAATCCACTCGACAGCAAAACTTTTTTTTGTGTTGCTGCCGCTGCCGCTGTTGCTGTCGCTGGCGAGTAATCTGAATCAGGCTTTCAGGCAGAAACCCATCCAAGCAAGTCCTCAGGCAAAGTTACCCTAATGACAAGTTAAGAAGCTGTAGAGCAAAATTGGAAAATTTCTGATGTTTTTTAGAATAAAACAAGTAATTTCATATACTTTCGTCTTTTGCATGAATGAGGGAAAAGAATATGGCTATGCATTATTACAGTGCAACTGAGATAACGAGTTAAAAAGAAAAATCGAGAGAACGTAGGATTACCCGAACGACAAAATCTTATTAAATCCTATCAAATTATTCATAATAATGTACATCAGGTCAAACTACCTCACATTTTTAAGAAAAAGATAAATTATGCTTTGGCCCAGATGCCGAAAGGAGATTTAATATTCCTCCAGAATGAAATTCTTTATTTTTCCCGAAATTATCAGAGAATCCAGCAAGAATTTCTCCCACTTAATCTCTTCACAGCAAAACGAATGTAAACGGAAGCACGTGCTGCTCAATTAGCATAGAAATTGCACTAACAAACATTGGCCATGCTATAAAAAACATTGGCCGATTCTCTCAATTTTTCAGCAAAAACCGGTTTTCACAAAAGCGAGGGAACATTTTATGAGAGTAAAACGTGAAAACTCTGCGATTTTCCATTTATTTACAAAAATAAAACAATTGCCATTCTGTTTCGTTGCATACAATTTGCGCTTTCACATTTTTTATCTTTGTTCATAAAAGTTTTAAAGAGAGTTTGATTTTTTTCCTTTCTTTTTTCCTCTTCTTGCCGTGTGCATTTTAAATGTAAACAAGTGAAAAAGGTAGAATTGGTCTAAGGGCTTAGATGAATGCCTTTATAAAATTTCGTATTGTCACCCTTCTGTGCAAATTTGATTTTTGAAGTAATTTTGCGCATATATTTCTAGAACGGTTTGTCGGACAGAAAAAATGATTATGTATAACCAATTTTATAGGATTTCGTATTCTGAAGAAGTTTTTAGTACAATAAAAATTCTTCAACTGATCGTTTTCACAGTATACGTAAAAATCCTAAATTTTTATATGGCAACACCAAGAAGCATTTGTCCGATTTAGTCCATTTTTGAAATTTTATTTGCTAGTACAATGAAAACACCATGTACCAAATTTCAGCTCTCTATATCGATGCGTTCTCAGGCAGTGTCCAAATATATGGTGGAAAACGAAAGTTTTGTTGGCAACCCCACGAAGGAGTTGCCCGATTTGTCTCATTTTCGAACTTAATTTTACTCTCTTTTTTTTTAAAGGCTCTATACAAAATTTCAGCTCTCTAAGTATACGCGTTCTCGAGTTATCGTGCGCACAGACGGACGGACAGACAGACGGGCGAACATGCAAAAATCAAAATAACTGTTAATATTATGCGTGGGTGTCCAATCCAGTTTGCTCTACCATCATTATTTCGAGGTGTTACAACCGGAATGACAAACTTAGTATACCCCATAGATTTCATGTAGGGTATAAAAACACTCGAAAATTTAGCCTGCTTCCTAACTTTCATTAGGTTAACTTTGCCTCAGGCCTGGCCTCTCTCAGGGCATGACCAAAACAGCGCACCGCACCTAGCACCGCACACCGCATTGCCCTGAGCTTGGTGTGCGATAATAAAATGTATCCCTTACTATACCCTAGATGAAATATATAGGGTATACTAAGTTTGTCATTCCGTTTGTAACGAACAGAAATAATGATGGTAGAGCAAAATGGATTGGACACCCCCGCATAAAATTAAAAGTTATTTTGATTTTTGCATATCCGTCTGTCCGTCCGTCCGTCCGTCCGTTCGCACGACAACTCGAGAACGCGTTCACTTAGAAAACTGAAATTTTGTACACGGACATTAAAAAAAAAAGTAAAATTAAGTTCGAAAATGAGACAAATCGGGCAACTCCTTCGTGGGGTTGCCATACAAAACTTTCATTTTCCCTATATATTTGGACACTGTCTGAGAACGCGTCGACGTAGAGAGCTGAAATTTGGTACCAAAAATGGACTAAGTCGGGCAACCCATTCTTGGTGTTGCCATAGAAAATTTAGGTTTTTTATGTATACTGTGAAAACGATCAGTCCAAGACATTTTTATTGTACTAAAATTTTCTTCAGAATGCGAAATCCCATAAAATTGGTTATAATCATTTCTTCTGTTCGACAATCCGTTTTGGAAATATATGCAAAAAACCACTTCAAAAATCAAACGTGCATAGAAAGGATGACAATACGAAATTTCATAAGGGCATTCATCTAGATTCTAGGGTATCATAAGAATTGGTCTTAGACCAATTCTGGCTTTTTATACCCTAGATGAAATCTAAGGGGTATACTAAGTTTGTCATTCCGTTTGTAACACCTCGAAATAATGATGGTAGATCAAAATGGATTGGACACCCATTCATAATATTAAAAGTTATTTTGATTTTCGCATGTCCGTCTGTCCGTCCGTCCGTCCGTCCGTGCGCACGATAACTCGAGAACGCGTATACTTAGAGAGCTGAAATTTTTTACATGGACTTTAAAAAAAAAGGTAAAATTAAGTTCGAAAATGAGACAAATCGGGCAACTCCTTCGTAGGGTTGCCATATAAAAATTTCGTTTTCCGCTATATATTTGGACACTGCCTGAGAACACGTCGACGTAGAGAGCTGAAATTTTGTACATGATGTTTTCACTACATTAGCAATTAAAATGTCTGAAGTGGACTAAATCGGGCAACTCCTTCTTGGAGTTGCCATATAAAAATTTAGGTTTTTTACGTATACTTTGAAAACGATAAGTCCAAGACATTTTTATTGTACTAAAAACCTCTGCAGAATACGAAATCCTATAAAATTGATAATAATCGTTTTTTCTGTGCGACAAACCGTTCTAGAAATATATGCGAAAAACAACTTCAAAATCAAACTTGAATAGACCGGTGACCATACGAAATTTAATACGGGCATTTATCTAGGGTATCATAAGAATTGGTCTTAGACCAATTCTAGCTTTTTTACTTGTTTACTTGTTATTTTTCAGTCTCGTTAAAACAGAATACCTACAGGAATGCACACTCGCGGGCATACCTTATCGATCGTTAAGCAGGATTTACATTATGATGGCATGCATTTTTTACAGAAATTGACGAGAGAAGCAAACGCGTTCTGCATTTTTTCCAGACCTCGATTTGTCAATGTGTGCCTGTCCGGAACGATAAAAAGATCTGAAGCATAGTATTAAGTCTTTATAGTTACTGAAACTAAAACATTGTTATTGGCAACTAATTTCGACTACTCGTGCTGCCATGTTGTTGTTGTTACTATTCTTAATATAAAAATCCAGTGTCACGATATTTGTACACGCTAGTCTCCGAAGCAGCCCAACCGATTCCAGTGAAATTTTGTGAATGTCTGTGGTTAGTTACAGCTTGAAATATAGGATAGTTTCCGACAAAATATATGGCGCTGTTGTCGAGATCTAATAAATCGGCTGAGAGCGCGTCGACGTGGAAAGCTGAAATTTTGCACACGGCGTTTTAATAAAATTCGCAAATACAAGTTCAAAAATGGACTAAATCGGGCAACTGCTTCGTAGAGTTGCCATACAAATATTTCGGTTTTTAGTATATATTTCGATACTACCGGACAACGAGTGCACGTTGAGGACTGAAATTTGATACCCCTTCTTGTTTTGCCATAAAAAATTTTAGTTTTTCACTATATATTTGGAAACTGTCTGAGAACGCGTCGACGTGGAGAGCTGAAATTTTGTACACGGTGTATTCATAAGAATTGCAAATACAAGTTCAAAAATGCACCAAATCGGGCCACCACTTTTTGGTGTTGCCATACAAATATTTAGGTTTTTACTGTATATTTGGAATTGCCTCATGAGTCGACGTAGGGAGATATTTTGTACAAGGGACTTTCTTAAAGAAAAATTTAAATTAAGTTCAGAAATGAGACCAATCAGGCAACTCCTCCGTAGGGTTGTCATGGAAAAAGTTTTCTAGGTGGTGTTTTCATAGAAATTGTAAATAAAATTCCAAAAATAGGCCAAATTGGGTTACCCCTTCATAGTGATGCCATACACACATTTGCTTTTTCACTATGTACTTGGTAGCTACCTGAGAAGTTTTCGAGGTGGAGAGCTCATATTTTGTACAACGCCAGAGAAAAAGCTAAAAACTACCCAGAATAAGGAAGTGGAACTTGACTTCATGCTCCTTACAGACATTATGGAACATTGAACGGATTTGTCAAAAATTGTTTTTAGTTTTGAAGCTAAACTTCGGCGATTTGTGTATGATTTTAAGTCCAAACTAAGTAATCACTTATCGACGAAGAAAAGTAGAATAAAGATAAGAAAAAAATTGAAGAATTGCAGCTGATTACAAACTTAGATTTTGTTCAGTCGTCACATAAATATGTTGGCATCCCACGATGAATTTCCTGCTGTCAGTTTTAATGTAGCAAGTATAATAATAGTCCCCTGACGTACTTACAGCTCCACGCTTAACCTACCTAAAAAAAAGAAGATATAAACAAAAAGTATCGTGTTCCTAAGGAAAAGTCAACACAATACTTATCTAATCAAATCCTCCAGCACATCAGCTCTTATTTGAAATTCCCATCTGGGGTGATTACTCACTAAATAAAAAGATGCTACTCCTCCTCTACCATTTATCTAAAAAATATATATAAACAATCATTAATAAAACAACATAATTCAATAAAATATACCACAGTGTACTTACCTCCGTATATTTACAAATTTGTGATGACAAGCAGTTACATTTCGTCAGCCAGCTGTTTTCGCCTCAAAGAAAATTCAAGTAAACGTCGCTAGGGCAACACCAAGAGGCGAAACAGACATAACTGGTTACAGCGGCTATATAAAGCCAACGAAACTCAGTAGATGACACCATTCTTTTGGCAGACTTGATGTGTATCAGAGATGATCTGAATTATAAAGGATCGTGTTTCCTACCTTTTTCACAGAAGACAATTCTGATCAGAGATAACCTGAGCTTCCTATCCTTCCATACAGAAGATATTTCTGGTCAGGGATAACCTGAGCTTTCGATCCTTCCATACAGAAGATAGTTCTGGTCAGAGATAATCTGAGTGCCCCAGTCTTTCCACACAAGCATTCTGCTACCCTTGTGCTGTCACGCACTAGCACCGAGCATTTTGCTACCCTTGTGCTGTCACGCACTAGCACCGAGCATTTTGCTACCCTTGTGCTGTCACGCACTGGCAAAGGGCATTTTTATTTTTGTATTGTTTATTTTGTTCACAGATGCTTAATTCTGTTCCTCTTCTTCTTTTTCAGAACTAAAGGAAGCAAGAAGGCGCAACATAACGTAATTTTTAATTTGTTTGCTGTTTTTATTATTTTGTTGGAAGTTTTTATTGAATTTGTGCTATTAGGTTAAGTTAATTGAATTATTGAATTTCAGTAAAATTTTATGTTTGAAATATTAAAAGAACTGAATTTATACCGACTCTCCCCCTTCACGAATGAGACTAGATCTCACATTGGTCCTGGATAACTCAGTTGGTCAAATATAGAATTGAATACATTGCTTAACACTATCACGTGATTAGAGCCTCCCCATATAAACGTTGGTGACGAAACTATTGACTCTGTGTCAGAGTTGATTGAGTCCCAACTCGAAGTCAAAGTGCTAATGGTATACAAAAGGCACCAAAAAGAAGGAAAACAGAAAACTGTCAAATCGACGGAAAAACGCCTACAAATGTTCACTAAGAATTGAAAAGAATTTCAAACTCGACATAGGTCTATACAAAGGAGAGTAACAAAAGAAGATCTCCCGCTAGAATATTTCACCAAAGAAATATTTGGTGATCTTCAGGAATACTACATTTTAAAGGCAACAAGCATGGAAGAGGACATAGCCAGATTAACACCATCTGTCAGTAATCCTCCCCATACACAGACAACATCTGCTAGCACAATGTCATGCAATAGCGAAAGACTTCCTAGAATCAAGCTGCCGACATTCAATGGAGAATATTCTCTTTCCATGATTTTTTTAACTCAGTAATTCATAACAACAATAATTTGAGAGACGTAGACAAATTATAATTCTTAAAAACGAATTTAATAGGAGAAGCTGAAATATTTCTCAGGCATTACGAAGTATGCGATGCAAATTATCGAGAAGCTGAAATATTTCTCAGGCATTACGAAGTATGCGATGCAAATTATCAACCAGCTTCCTAAAGGAACGCTACTCTACTATATGGCTATTAGATAACATAACCGACTAACCAACTATGGTTGGGTTACATACAAGAATTAAAGACAATCACAAAATTCCTAGAGTATCGCTTCAAAACTCTAGAAATGATAAGAAACAAAAATATGTCATCAAATATGATACAGAGAAAACAATTTTCACCAAAACCAACTTATAGATTCTTGAATAGAAGCAAAAGTTCAATACCAGTTCACCCACCTATTAATACAAATAAAAACTTCTGCTGCCATTGCAAAGGCAATCACATTGTTTTTCATTGTCCAACTTTTAAAAATCTAACCACCCGACAGAGACAAGAAGTTATCACAAATAAACATTTATGCGAGAACTGCTTATCACCTAACCATTCAACCTCAAATTTCACAAGCAATAAAAGGTGTTACCACTGTAAAACAAAGTCACAATACTCTGCTCTATTATGAGCAAAACAATTCAGTGACAAATTCAACAAATGAATCCACCCAAAATTTCAATATGGAACCAAGCACACCCTTAGCTTATAGAAATGACGAACAACAAGTTCAAAATTTTTGAAAAGAGCTCTCCTGTCTACAGCTCTCATAAACGTCACCTCAACATCTGGAAGCACAATGACATTCCAAACATTAGTAGACTCTGAATGTCAAGTGTCTATTATGACCGAAAAGGCCCTTAGACTATTACAGCTTAAAGGATCTCAAACTCCAAGAATTAATTGGACTTGGCACAACTCCCACCAATACAGCCGTTCAGCAAGCCACAGTTACAATTAATTCTCTACACAACAATTTTAAAATAGCAAGCAACTTGCTCGTGATAAAATCACAGACTTGCTGCCTACCAATACATTTAAAGTGTCAAGTTGGAGACTCATTAACAATCTCCCATTAACAGATCCCACATTCTCGATTCCAGGAGAAATTGACATTCTTCTTGGAGCAGAGCTTTATGCCGCCATAATTAAAAATGGAATTAGAAGAAGATCTAGCAATACACCCACCCTGTCAGTCTCCTAATCATTCCAAACTCAAGATCAGAACAATAAAGGCTATTAAGTCGAACCGAACCATATGTATGGGCCAGCTTGACATTGGGTCAGCTGGTCATTTTCTTCCTTACAGGTTCCCTTAGCCTCAAGGATTCCTATCCCAGAATCCACTAATCGAGACTAACAAATATTGGTTTAACAAAAGTTTCACCAAAAAGTAATTAATTTTTCTTCAAAAGCCTTTGAAATTTTTCGGAGCACACATTTGGAGTCAAACTTGAATTACGACAACAAAAGTTTAGTTATTCCCAACTCTGGTTACGACGGCAAATTCAGTCTGTTCCATTGGGTACACCAGCATGGAATTGCCATAAAGTCAGCATTTGATTTGTCGGCGTAAATGTTGTGTCGGTATAATTGTATTTCGAGCAGTATCCAATCACACGAATTTTGGGTAAATAGGAGCTAACCAGTTTTCCATCTATATTTCTATAACTGTGAGTCTCACTAATGTGTACAAACTTTTTTGTAGAAAATCGAGTTTTCATTTAATAACTTTTTTCGCGTAAAGTAACCCTCAGAAAGCTATGGCTCAGAAAAGACAAAGACTTGGGGAAAAAATCTTTATTTGCTTTTATCTCCTGAAATATTTCTTTTCAATTATGCTTGCGAATTGCATTTTTTTGAAATTTTCTAGATGAGGCTCTAGAGATACTAGAATACGACGAATTTAAAAATCTGGCTCGATTGGGAAGTATGGATATGAGTTTTTCAGGACCTCTTGCTTTGTATTATTTCTCGATACTTAATATGCTTGTAAAAAAAATTTAAAAAGTAGGGGCGACCGGATGATTTTTTTTTTTTTACCAATAAGATCACTCTTTAGCAATACAAAAATATTTTTTCATTAGTTTTTATTTATTTTTACTTGTTGTTATTATTATTATTTTAGGAAGTGAGTTAAAAAAATGGGAGCAATCGGTGTCCACGGTTGTGGCCGCAGTTTGCATCTGAAAGAAAAACATCAAATTAATTATTAATCTGTAGGGAAGCAGCTATGTCCGTATGGAGTTTTTTTTTTATTTTAAATTTGACAAAAATTTGAGGAAAAAGTACGAAATTTAGCCCTGTTTTCAACAGTTTTTCGTGTGGTGTGAAAAAATAGAAAGATTTCTTTAAAAAAAACTTCCATAGGGACATAAAGAATGAAATAAAGATAAATCCGTAAAAATTTCAAGTCGATAGGCTGAAACCTCTCCCTCTGAGAATTGACACCGTTTGTGAAAAGCGCATTTCGAGAAAAATGCGTTTAAAGTTTGAATGAGGGTTCTTTTTTACATAAATTGCCTACTTACAAACAATCGGCCATCCCAGCTCCATACAAAAATCCTTCTGCTTGCTCGTGTCCTGGCATCTTACATCTTGGCAAAGTTTGCCGCTGTAGGTCCTAGCGTCACTCCCATGGCCTCCATAACATTCAGGATTGGATCATAACCTTCATTGAAAGTGCATACCGCGATATACGTCGCAATTTCAATAATTTGTTTCCCGCAGAATATGTGTTTGGGAGCGAGTTGCCAGACGCAATGATTGAAACAATCATTATTATTTTGAGAGTTTGCGCCCGTGCATCTCTCCAATAAATCTGCTGATAAATCTGCGTAAATCGGCCTCAAAACCTCTTGCACATCGCCGTCGAGGGCTGGTGGATGAGAGTATTTGTCTGGAAAACCCTTGGCTTCGGCTTTGCGCCATTCACACCACGAATCTTCTCCCGGAAGACAAAACTGATGCTGAGGGTTTTCATCGGTTGAGCTCTTATGATACAACGTCGCCCATAACGCTTTCTTCATATTTTCTATCGAATCAGAGTTTCGACGAACTGCCAAGCCGTAATACTCGGAAAGTTTGGTCAGCATCTTTAGAGTCAATTGCACTTTTTTCGGGTTGTCCTTGGCTGATTTTTCAGAAGTCCTTTTTATTTTGCTTTATTGAATTGGATCAACCTCCTTGCTTCACCACCCCTTTTATAAAGACGTTTTCTTACATGTAAAACGCATTCCTTTTTTTTAACGATAAAACTCTCACCATAAGGATTGGCTTCCAACAATATCTTAAATGTTTTCGTATCTCCGTCTCCAATATAAAATCGGTATTTTGCTTTCTGTAATTCCTCTGATCTCTTGAAAATTTCCTCCATCCCATCAACTTCCATCTTCCCCGCGCTGCCTACGTGATTCACGTTGCACTGAGATTCGTGCGTTGCGCTCCATGCCTCGGATTCAACAGTAATTTCTTTTCCCTTCCATAATGAACAAGCTTTGCAGAAACTCAACCTGACGGGAACGTCCAGCACTTTGTTCGTATATTTTCCAATCGCAGACACAATACCCATCCGTGAAGAGAAACCGCGCTTCGACCAAGATCCGTCACCAGACACTGCGAGAATATTCGCTTCATTTCCCATTTCCGAATTTTTTTGCTTCTCTTCGATACCTGCCTTTTTGATAACTGCCCCACAAATCGTTTTTAAAGCAATGCTTAGCGTATCCATCAAAGCAATGAAACTGTTCACGCCTTGTAAGCCGACGCCAAGAATTCGCATCACGAAACAAAATCGACGATTTATTTCGTATGCATTTTTTATCAGGGGACAAGAATTTATCTCAATCGGGTCAGAACACGAACAATCAACACAAATTTTTAAACCCATTCCCCGAATCGATTTTTTGTAAAACTTCTCATCACTATCACATTTTTTGCATTTTAACAATTGTTGGAATGTACCAAAAACCAAACAAAACTCGATAAAACAATAAATCAAGGCCTGGTCGACTTTAACTTCGAAGTCAGAACTTTTACTAGCAAACTTTGCTGCGGAAGTGCTCGCGAATGTAGTATCGGTCTAGATGAAATGTCGATTTGTGCCTTTAAGCCCTGCAGGCCTCTTACTGCCTTGTCGAAAATGCGTACTTCTCGAGCCTTTTCGGACTTGCCTCACAGATTGTTCAGATCTTCTTCTATCGTAAGTCGACTTACGTAGGACTAATCCGGCTGCCGTTTAGTCCACTCGTTGCTTTGACAGTTGTCAAATTTGTCAGATCTGCCTACTTATTCACGAGAAAAATGAATAATAATATTAGTTCTACGTAAGTAGACTTACGTAAAACTATTTCTAAAAGGCACGGTCTAAACGGGCTCACTGACGAATTTGTTGTAGCGACTGTATTCACTGAGAGAAATATTTACTGGAATAAGCTCTGTACCATATGTATCAAGGAAAGTTAGGTGCGATTTTGAGCATACAAGAAAACAAATTGCTGCCTCTTATTCAAACTGAATATAGAAAAAATAGATTATTAGTAGTAAATATAATTTCTAAATCATATCAAATTTTGATTAATGGCAGTAAATTTGCAGACAGAAAATGAGAAAGGTTGTGTATGCTAAGAATATAATTGCTTAAATGTAATCTACTTTTCGTTATTCTAGGAAAAGATATACTTTAAATATCCCAAATTCGATAATTTTGAGTATATATTATGATGACTTCGTGTAAAATGTTCTTGATTGTAGCAAATCAATTTCGTTGTATAAGCAAATAGTTTCTGATTATAAGAAGAATTTGTCTTAATACCGGAGTTGTTTCTGCAAATATTAATTAAATTTGGCTTCTATTAGATCTACGCTTTTCTTGTCGTTAGAAGAACTTTTGTTCTTTCTGGAAAAGTTTTCTCACTGCAGTATAAATCGTAATGCTAGTAGATTTAAGAAAAATTTACTTGTATGTGATCGAAATGAAATCTAGTCAAATGAATAGGCGATATTTATTAAAGAATCAAGACTTTCAACCTTAACATTTTCAATTCAACTAAAATTTCGCATAAGTTCGATCCCAATTAATTTCGAACGAAAATTCAAATAAGAATTGTTTTCTAAACACAAAAGATTTTTGTTGTTGTTTTGATGTTATATTCAGAAGATGACAAATGAAATTCATAGGCCAAAAACTTTATTTCTAATATTCAAAAACACAAATTAAATTTTTTTCAGTACACATATTTCTTACATTATATTATAATATATTATATAATATTCGATTTAAACATTTTTCTTCCATCAGGTAATGTATGGATTTGAAGAGGCTTTTCATAAAAATTGTGTATCTCTTGCAAAGAATATTTCTCCAAATTTCTTTCAACAAAATAACACATAAAATGAGAATTTATTTTCGAGATTTCCATTTCTGACAAAATTAGCAATATTTTATTGTCTACCAAAATGCAATCTAATATTTTATATAAATACAGATTTTTATAAACATAATAATTTCTCTTATAAGCAGTTCCTTTATAAATAATGCGAGAAGCGGTTACCAACAATATTATTAATATTTATATTATGGGATGATAATTTAAGAAACTCATAATACTTTTCTTCTGTAATATCAGAAATAAGTTTTTCCAAACCACATTCTTTGTTAATATCATTAAAGGAAAGAAGTAAGTGGGCGAATTTTAGCGCTACCTTTCCTGACCACATTTGAAACAAGACTGAAATGGAAATTACAAAACCCTGAATACGCACCCTCATCTGATTTAACGTAAGGCAGGTTTCCTTCATTCAAGTAAACAAAGACTTGAAAGAAACAAATGAAATAGTGAACTATTCTTTGTTTCCTTAAATACGAGTAAATATCGCTACTCTCACTATAGTTCCTGGAACTTAAGGCGGAACCACAATAGAAATATACGTAAGTACATTTACTTACGTAAAGCGAACGCGTCCTTCAATTTAACATGCGTACACAAATTAACTTTAACTCGTGTGAGGGGAGCTTCCGTTAAGTTTACATAAATATCCAATTTTCAGTAAGTATATGTAGTACGGTAAGAATCGCACATTCAGTAAGAACGCGATGTGTCAAACAGTTAAATTATTATTAAATGATTAAAAGTGCAATGTAAAACTTTAAAATGGAATAAAAATGGTACTGTGAATTAATAGAAAGCACAAATCTTCAATTAAATCAACTTCCAATTGTTAATTTTTTCACTTTTACCACTTTTTAAAATTTAACACGTAAAATGTCATTCGGGCACTGCGAATTAATAGAAGGCACAAATCTTCAATTACAATTTTTCACTTTTACCACTTTTCAAAATTGAAAACATTAAATATCAACATAATAACTCTTACGGAATGAGATATATATTTAGGCTAAAAGTATCAATTTTTTGTAAGTAAACCTCAGTCTCGTTTAATTTCGTAAAGTTATTCACTTCTATTGTGGTTCAGCCTATAATGCAGCTGCGATTAAGTAAATACTTCTGGAAATTTTCTTCTTTTCAGTTTAATGAAAAAACTTAATTCAAGAAAATACTTCTTGGTTCATGTAATTTTTTTCTCACAATTAGAAATAATTTTCTTATTTCAGGGCTATTGGGATACATTCACAATTTATTAGATTTAAGAATTTGAAATGATTTTTTTTAGAAAACCATATATTTCTGTGTTAGTAAATTATTCTTGTTTTTAGGAAACAATTCTTCTAACTGATTCTTGTTGTTCAATTTAAGCGTACATTGCTCGAAGTCAAGCAACAGCATTCAATAAAATTGTTTGCTTGATGTAAGGAACGTTTTAGAAAGTTTTACTCATTTTTGAAAAAACACTACTTGATTGAAGAATATTGTTCTCATTTCCAGGATATTAGGGTCAATTTCCCATTTTCTTAGATTAAGAAATGAATATACTTTTTTTCGGAAAACGATTTCTCTCCGTGTTAATGCGAATTTTAATTTGAAAATTAGACAGAACACGCACAACTATATGTACTTCAAGATCTGACAAAAAAAATGATTTTTCACAATTTTTACACTGAGATGGTCCCTTAATATGCTTGGGGAAAAAGCTCTTGATAGTTGTTAAAATAGTTACGATAAAATCAGGTCTGGTTAGAAGGAAGGCATTGAAAAAAAATAATAAAACTAAATACAGTAACTAGCTTTGCTATAAAACTGACTTGCGGTATTTATTTATGGGAATAAAGGAACAAATATACAGTCAAAAGTATAATACAGATCTTTTTCAAAATATATTCAAATACAAATTAAATTATAGTTTTCTAATTCAGATTTTTAGGATGCAAAATTTGTTCAAGAAAAACTTTAAACTTAATCTCTCATCTTATGGCATTGGTATTCAGGTGATAATTTATGACTCGAAGTTTTTAGTAACTTTATCATTTATTTGTTTAAGTGCATCACACATAGGTATATATATAAAGCAGTAAATTTTAAACAAATTTAATTTTTTATAGTAAGCAAACAACCCACCATTCAACAAACGAGTGAGAGGAGTTTTAGTCACAGATTTTTTTGTAAAACTAACTAAAACAAGAAATCTTCAAATTTGCACTTCATCAGCAACAAACGATTATATAATTAGACGCCAACCGAAAACACCATTATGAAAGAAACTATATAGGCGTATGGAAATAATCAATCTGCAAGTGGGACACTCCATGGCCCAACAAATATACGTCGTTTTACTGAATGATAGATTACTCGGGAGTGCAATCAGTCAAAATTTTTGACAACTACCAGAGACTTGACTTAAATCCTAATTGAACGGATAATTAGAGGACATTTCTCGTGATGAAATATGAAATTTAAAAACTCGCCTTAGCTACAAACTCTTCCACGGCTTGCCTCCTTTTATTTTGTTAACATTTTCAAGGGCTATGAAAATCGGCACAAAGGAAAGAAAAACTTTCTCGATTCCTTCGTTTTTCCCAGGATGGGTTTGCTCAACCATTTTGGCTATCCTTCCTGAAATTCCTTCAATGGAAAATCTGAGGTAATTTGTCTTTTTGCTCTTCTCCTACTTTTAGTGCACTTTCATGTACACATTAGTCTTGGTTAAAGGAACATCTGTCCTGGATTTGTGACATTGGGTTGTCCCAACGCAAGGCAGTTGGTAACAATACCAGACGCTGCCTGTCTACTACTGAGGAATGCATGCTTGTTTTGGTTTCCTTGGTTCATGTCGCCATTAAAAGTTTGTCATCGGTTTACAAAAGGTAAATTTTGAAAAAGCGGAACATTGGGTGGGAAAATCGGGACTATCCTAGGGGTGTTGTAATTGGGTTATTTTTGAAGTTGAATATTTATTAAAATTGGAAATTTGTGAGATACATTGAAGGTAATCCTCATGCGGTATGTTTTAATTTCTTTCGCATATTTTTACGTAAAGGGTCAATACATACGTAGGAAATGATTAATAAAAAAAAAAAGGAAAAGGAGTTTTAACACTGTATAAGTTCTTAACTCTTGTTGTATTACACTGCAATAATGAGTTTTATACTCGACAGTGGAAGGTATGTAAATGCAATAATGCCATTTGTTTATTTTTACACATTTCTGGAGATAATTTTAAAATTTTAGCGTCGATATATATATATTGATATTTCTATTGAAAGTAACTTAACAAGAGAACTCTGCAGCGGTTTTTCCTTTATAAAGACTAATATTTTTCGCAAAAAAAAAGCTACTTATTCAGTAGGTACTATTGAGATAAATAAGGAAC
Organism: Dioctria linearis; assembly: GCA_963930735.1. Lineage (NCBI taxonomy): Eukaryota > Metazoa > Arthropoda > Insecta > Diptera > Asilidae > Dioctria > Dioctria linearis. The sequence goes on along the minus strand of OZ005740.1, from coordinate 265,781,032 downwards.
AAAGAAAAGAGTATCTGCAAAAATTTCGTGTAGATGGCTCAAATGACTTCGACTTTCTTCTTGATAAGTTAACACTTTCCATAAAAAGGCAAGATATTCACATAATAACTGCAATCTTACTTCAAGAACGTCTTGCTTTAATAATGAGATTATTGAGATTTTTGACGGGATGTGAAAAACAACTGAACGTTCGAATTACTTATATACAGAAATGTGTAATACTTATATGACTTTAATTTAATTTAATTTATTTTGCCAAAATATATAAATATATAATGTTCTTATAGATAAAAAAAAAAGTAGAATAATTAAGAAACACCATTTTGCAATAAATTATAAATCACTTCAAAGCTACAAATTTTTAATTACTCTTGTATCAATATTAAAATCTAAAGAATTTGAAAATATATTGTAAATTCTACACATATTACTGAGAGGCTCATAAAATCCATGATTTGTACGACTACTTTCGATGAAAAGAATGGCGGTGCATCAAAATTTTTCCGGGAAAATTTAACGAAATAGATTTAAGAATTTCAGGAGAATCTATTAATCTAGTCAAAACTTTGTGAATAAAAACACTTACGATAAATTCAAGCCTCTTATGGAGCGACGTCAATTAATTCAAACTAGACCATCAGAATAAGGTGGAAGCTCAAATGTATTTTTCCATCGAAGGCGAAAAAAAGGGGCTAAACGTAAAAAATATGTCAGTACAGATTCATTCCTATTAATATGTACCTACACTGTAATAAGGACTCCACACTTGACAACCATATTATAGTAAAGACCTCACAAATGAATCATACAAGGAACGCGATGTATAGGTGTCATTAAATTCTTTGGCCCAGCGCCTAACGAACCTAAACATTGAAAAGGATCTCAAAATGACGAAAAAAAGTAAGTTGCTACACTCTCTTATTGAGCGTTACTAGGGACTCCGTTGATACCTATACCAGCTCAGCGAGAAGGGTGGTTCGTTAAGTCTTCTCTATTATGGGCGCCATGTAATTTTTATGTATGTAGGTAAATCACAAAACCTATTTGTATGTAGTGTATACCATTTATTTCACAATCCATCTCGTTTATATATATACAGGGTGATTCATATCAAGATACCTTACGGTATACCACGCGATTCCTTTAGGAGTTGTGGTCAGTTGAAGATTTCGCCAATATTCGTGAACCCTGATAGGAATAAATGAGTATAACTTTTAAACCACCCTACTGATTTTGGTTATTGTTGGCTTGTTAAATAGCCAAGAACTGTAGCTGTTGAAAAATTTATTCCCCTGTATTTATTAATTAAGTATCTCTAAATTATTCTCAAATATTTATTTATTATTAATTAAGTATCTTTAAATTATTCTCAAATATTTCCAAAATTTTGGTTTTTTTTACACACAAACTTCATAAATACCGTTATTTATTTCAAAACTTTCTTCCATGTAACCCAAATGTATTGCTTCTTACTAATGCCCCTAATACCCTCTATTACTGGGAAAAAAACCGGATGCCAATACCTGAATCAGTTTTAGCACTGGAGGTTTATTGGCAGATTCAAGCCAGATCATAAAATTGCATTAAACCAATAATCACAGGTAGGTACGTAGGGTCTTTTATGACTGGAACCGCAATTGCTTTATAATATAATGGTTATAACTTTTTGATAATTTTTACTTTATTAATTTAAACTAACAAACCCTATTAAATATCCTGGAAGTGATGATCTCCCTGATCTATATATAATTGTGCCCTACGAAGTAATGAGTGTTTTACTATAACAAAATTATTACTATTATTTCTAATATGGTTACAAACATTTTGTATCCTATTCCATAGATCTGGCCTAGAAGTAATAACTGAACTATAAGCCATAAAAAAAAAATCAAAATCAACATGTCTTCTAAATCATGTTTTAAAAGGAGAGGTAAGTGGTACTATTCAATGTAGGTATTTCAAACGGACCTAATAAGTAATTGTTAATAATCCCACACCACATATCTTTTTAAGACTCCTTTGACGATGTCCTTCTAAAATGGTATGCGTATTCACTGAAGCCCAGGTGTGCAAATTATGCGTATTTACTACTCCATCCCTGGTGAAAGTAGCTTCATCTGTAAACAATACTTTTGATGGAAATGTTGGCTCTTTATCAAGGATCCATCTGCAAAATTGAAGGCGTTTAGTTGAATCTCCTTCTTGTAAAGCTTGTACTATTTGAAAGAGGTACGGCTACAGCTGATTAGAATTAAGTATTCCCCAAACTGTTGACTGAGAAGTTCCTGTTCGCTGCTTTAATCTTCTGGTACTAGTACTTTCGTCTGCAGCTACCATTCTCAATATTTCCTCCTCAACATTTACATCTTACCTCCCTCTTCCTTGATCCAGTCGTCTATGCTGAACTGTCCCCCACTCCCTTATACGCCTACCTACACTTTCGAAGGTTCTGCGATCCGGAAGTCTACGACGAGGAAATCTCTCCTGATACAATCGTCTTGCCAGGCCGCTATTTCTGTGAGTTTCATCGTAGATGAGATGTATATCCGCATACCCTTCATTTGAAAACGACATACTAGTAACTAACAGTGCTTTTTTTAATATTTATTTCATAATAGCGTTTAAATATTAGATAACATACCTTTAATCCAGCTTCTTGTTCTCTTTAAACCCAAACAAAAAATATTCTTACTTTTTTTAAATCTTGATGCTACTTTCCATTCACTGATAAAATAAATAATTACGAAACTCTTAAGATGCTGCTTATATACTAAATAAGAGTTACACTACCTTCAGAAAATTATAACCGAAGTAATTGTGGGTCCAGGCATAAAAGACCCTACGTACCTACCTGTGATTATTGGTTTAATGCAATTTTATGATCTGGCTTGAATCTGCCAATAAACCTCCGGTGCTAAAACTGATTCAGGTATGAGTTTTTTCCGGTGATAGAGGGTAGTAGGGGCATTAATAAGAAGCAATAAATTTGGGTTACATGGAAGAAAGATTTGAAATAAATAACGGTATTTATGAAATTTGTGTTTAAAAAAAATCAAAATTTTGGAAATATTTGAGAATAATTTAAAGATGCTTAATTAACAAATACAGAGGAATACAACTTTCGACAGCTACTATTCTTGGCTATTTAATAAGCCAACAATAACCAAAATCTATAAGGTGGTTCAAAAGTTATACTCATTTATTGCCATCAGGGCTCACGAATATTAGCAAAATCTTCAACTGGCCACAACTCCTAAATGAAGGTTTCGTGGGAGGGGGGGGGGATGTGGAACAATTTTTTGATCAGTTTACCTCAAGGAATCGCATGGTATACCGTAAGGTATCTTGATCTGAATCACCGTGTATATATATATGTACATACACGGAAATCACAAAATCACCCACTCAAGTATGAGTGTATGATTCCTATACGAATATAAAATTATTTCAAATACTCAAAACAAGTTAGAAAGATTTTATACATCTCCTAAAAAGAAAAGGTTATGCTCTGCAAACGTAACATACGACGGGAATTCCTGCTGCCATTTCAAATTTTTATATCAATATATTACTAACGTAAAAATATAAAGTTCTTTTGAGTATTAATAATCTAACCCTAATACTAATAGCGGGATCACCAAGTCCAGTTTAGTTCACAACCGCTAGGGCTCATTTAGCCTTAATTTCCAAATCACAAGCTACTTCGACTCACTTAGATACAACCGAAGATATTAAACTTTATTCAAATTCGCATTAACCCAACAAGAGTGAGAGTTGATAATTCATTTTAAACTAAATTCACATTAATCCAACAAATATGGAAACTAATGCGGCTAGCTACACTATCGCCTAGGTTAGGTCAGCTGTACACACAAAAGAAAAAAAACGGAATGAGGGAACCGTAATCCCCGGGTTTCCGCACTACCAAGGATGAGCGCCCCCTTTTTTGTTACATTCTTACGTATGACAAACTATCCACCCTAAGCCAGCCAGCCACAAAATTACGATCAACTATAATTTAGAGAAATAAACAAAAATTACTTAACTGTGTTTCCAGACGGACGATGCCTGCTCTTACTTATTTTAGCCAGTTCCTCGCATCCAACTTATTACTTATTTTTCTCCTCCTTTTATCTTCCTTTCTTCATGCTTCAGACTAGTCAGTTTCTATAGTTTTCCTCACCTAGATTCTTAGAGTAAATTAGAGTAAACTAATTTTCCTCGCCGATCCAAATGACGTTTCCTTGTAACTTGCCACGCTGCCCGCCTACGTGATTTTGTCCTGCTACCTAAACTGGATGGTACTTAGCTCAATTCGCTCGAGTCTTATATTATAATTTATATGGATCGCGGTTAGATCAACTTAATTCTTGCAGCATAAGTCGATTTTCTATTTGTTTATTTTATATATTTTTTTTCTTATCTACCACCTATGCAATGTTACTAAATTATTATTCGTTATTAAACAGAATAATTATCTCCTTTGCAATTTTAATAATTTGAATGGGAAGTCTTATTAGAACTAAACCTGGACGAATTAATCGTGGAACGAATATAGCAACGAAAGGCTAGAGTTCTGTTGCTTTTTGATGCTCGCCCAGGGTTTACAAGACAATTACAACAACGAAATGGTAATTTTTCTTAAATGCTATCTTAACGTTAAGACTGCTTCCGGCGGACGATAATGGAGACCAATGTGGCGGAGCAGTAGTGCGTTCACACCACTCTACTGATGAGGCAAGCATGGTACACTGTGATCATTTCCGATCGATACAACTGATAGACCTCTCCGGACGAAGTCAAAATTCCCAAACATTTTCCTTAAATAGAAATTGCCCGCTATATCAAACGATTAAAAATAAGGACACATATATCATTTGCATATACGTACACCAATTAAACCCATTGTCTTGTCGAACTGTAACAAAGTATTGAATCAAAGAAAATGCCCACATCCTTAACCTCATTTACTACATTTATAGGAACATTTTCCATATGATACTGGTATGCAAAAAGAGAAATCTTACGGCTAAAGACATAACATTACATTTGAAAATATTTAGAAATAAACTATATGTGTCAAACCAGCCTTTTGGTTTGCAACGAAAAATAATTTAGCGAATAAATAAAACCCAATCAGTCGTCATCTTTATAAATTGTGTTCTTTATTCCTCGGTTCTTCACAAAATTCCAACGCTAGACAGCACAGCTATACGATGATGTAATCAGCTAGAGACTCCTACGGCGACTAGTCTCTCGTCTTCTCAACAAGTTTAAATGGTGTCCAACAGAACTTTTTAAGAGATTACATAAAACTTCTAAATACTGTCTTAACATGCCGCCCCTCTTGAAGTATATAAAGGGTACTTTAATATGAATTCAAAAATTACAACTACGATTTTCACATGAATACAAATTTCGAAATCATTTAATTAACAAAAAAAAGAAAGTAGTAAAAGCAAATTATGGTTATGACGTTACTCATCTACTGTTAGCGGTGTCAAGCGATGAATTGGTCGCTTAAATACTCCATTCTTAGTTTTAGTGTCCACCATTCGAACATGACCGTCCATCGCACGACAAACATTGACCACTCTGCCAATCAACTATTTGCTGTGAAGGTACGTTGTTTTCAGTTATCAGGACCAACGTCCCAGTCTGGACGTCTTTCGAAGAAACACTCCATTTGTAGCGCCTCTGAAGCTCGAGCAGGTATTCCTGAGACCACCTCTGCCAAAAATGTTTCTGGATTGATCTCAACCGATGCCACCTCTGAAGGAAAGACCATTCGCTTTCTTTTACCTCCATGTTCGGCTCCGCGATGCAATTCATTGGAGCCCAATTAAGAAATGACCTGGTGTTAGAACTTGCAGGTCATTCGGATCTGTCGATAACGCAGAAATTGGCGTAGAGTTGAGTATGGCTTCAGCCATCGTCGTCGTAAGTTCTTCAAAGGTCAGCAAGGTGTTTCCTAAGATAGACAGAAATGACCCTTCGCGGATTTCACTGTTGCCTCCCATAGCCCTCCAAAGTGGGGAGAACGCGGCGGTATGTGGTGGAGCTGCATGTCATGCGAAGCGCACCATGAGGCGATTTTTGTCACGGAATTCAGTCAATTCCCTTCGAGCACCAATGAAATTTGTCCCAATATCGCAGTACAAAAGTTGACAGAGACCCCTTCGAGCTACGAATCGCTTGAGTGCAGCGATGAATGCATCTGACGTAAGATCCGAAACAACCTCCAGATGAGCCGCTTTTGTCACAAAGCATACGAATATTGCTATATAGGACTTGTAAAGGCCTTTACCTCAAATTTTATGTGTAGTATATATTGCGCCGCAAAAATCTACTCCGCAATTTAAGAAGGGTCGAGCGATATTCATCCGGGTCGCTGGCAAGTTTCCCATTATCTGTTATTTTAGCTGGGACGATATTTGAAGCAATGCAGACACTTCTGCACTATTGATCTGTAGACAACTCTCACGTTAATTATCCAAAATTTCTGCCTAACAATGGCAACTAGAGCCTGAGACCCCGCATGATAATTTCTAAAATGTAAATGGTTAATATAACTTTTAACGAAGGGATTATTCTTTGGGGGGAGATTGGGACATTTAGTTTCATAAGGTATGTTCGCATTTTGCAACGCCCTCCAACTCACAAGAGCTTGACTTCGGAGTGAACATCAAGGAAAGGATTGAGTTTTTTGATGTTACTCTTAGGGCTTATCTGCTTTCCTTTGTCAAGAGCGTGTATCTCTTCTGCGAACGCTAACTGGTGAACATTGTACACTATTCGCATAAAGGAGCGATCGACCTCTTGTGCTGATGGATCCCTTCCCACTATGGTTGTGTATGTTTTCTTCTGGTATCTTCGAACGAAACGAAGTACATAAGCAAAAACTCTGCACGTTTTTATAAAGCCACTTCTGTTTGTATAAAGTGCAGCGAAATGTGGTGAAACTGTTGTTAACAACGATACTTTGGTTGCTCTCTTTTCTGCTATGTTATTTCTTACCTTACGATTATTGGTTTTTGGCCACAACTTTTCTGCTTTGTAAAGGAAATCTGGTCCGCTGTACCAGATAGATTTTAACAATTGTTTGACGGTCGCTCCTCTTGAGATAACATCAGCTGGGTTTGCCTTTGAATTAACGTGTCTCCAGCTCACTGAGGTCGATAATTCTTGTATTCTGGATACACTGTTGGCCACGAAAGTTGTCCAAGTAGATGGATAAACAGACAACCAGTCTAGTACCACCTCCGAGTCATACCATAGATATATTTTGTTCACCGGATGAGATAAATTGTTACGAGTTTTCTGCAACAGTTCGACGAGGAAACAGCAGCACACAATTCTAGCCTTGGCAATGATTGGCTTTTTACTGGGGCCACTCCCGATTTGGCACTCAACAAATTAACTGATACAACCTGCTGTCGTTCGCTGACCGAATATATATACAGCAGCCATAAGCCCGCTCGGATGCATCGGAAAATCCATGTATCTCTATTTGTTTCATGTTAGCTAATGGCAACATGCCTTGGGATACGAAGTTGTTTCAAGTGATTTAGTTGCTCCTTGTAACGTGTCCAGGCGCTATGAAGGTGGATGGGCAATGATTCATCCCAATTAAGTTTCAAAATCCACTAGTCCTGCATAAATATTTTCGCCTTTACAACGATGGAATTTATCAATCCGAGAGGGTCAAATAACTGAGACATTTCTGAGAGGACTGTGCGCTTAGTTATTTTTGCAAGTCTTCGACAATTCTGGTACCACAAATCGAATTTCATCAAGAATTGACTCCCAGCGTTTTTATTACATCTGAATCCCTTTTCGATTCGTCGATTGGTCCGAGTACACTAATATCGTTTGAATACCATTTTGTTAAACCAAATTATGCAGACTTTAAAATGGTAGAAACTTCACATTTAATCCGGTCAATCTCTTCTAACTTATCTGCCCCCGTTATAAGGTCCTCGATGTAAAAATTCTTCTTAATCGTATTAGCTCCCAAAGGATACAAATGAGAGTGCTGGTTGGCTAAGTGGAGCAAGCAACGAGTATCAAGATATGGAGCTGAAGCCGTTCCATATGTTACTGTCTTTAATTTATAGCTTAGAAGCTCATCGTCCGGACTGTCACGCCATGAGATGCATTGATAGTAAGCATCGTTCTCCTCAACATGCACTTGCCGGTACATCTTAGAAATATCTGCTGTTAATGCGTACTTGTAATAACGAAAGCGAAGAATTATTGCGAACAAGTCGTCCTACACCACTGGTCCTTTCATCAAAATGTCATTCAACAAGCACTGCGATGAAGTCTTGTAACTGCAGTATACAACACGCAATTTCATGCTGGACGAGTCAGGATGAAGAATATACTGGTGAGGTCAGTAATATTGCACGGAGTGAAGATCTGAATGTCTCATTAATTCCATATGTCCTAGGGACTCGTACTCAATTAAGAACTCTGAGTATTGTGCCTTTATTGAAGGATTCCTATCTAGTCGTCTTTCCAGGCTATAGAATCTTCGCTGTGCTATATCGCGGGAATGTCCTAAGGTAGTATGATTATGTTTAATTGACAATTTCACGCGGTATCTTCTATCTTCCATTTGAAGTACATTTTCAGCAAAAATTCGCTCGCACTCCAACTCTTCATCTGTCCAGAGCGGGGTCTTAGAAGCTTTCCATAGCCCAAAATCTTGCCACTAGATTGTTGAGAGATTGGTCATCAGAGGCTTTAGGATCTTCTACAAGGTTGTAATGACGTTCACCAATTGGATTACTTCTGTCTTGGCCAGACAAGATCCAACCAAATATTGTTTTTTGAATTTTGGGCAAACCGTCTCCAAGATTTATCTGTCCAACTTGCATCAAATCAAAATACAGCTCTGCATCTATTAGTAAAAAAAAAAACTTTGACAGCTGAGAGTTTGGGGTTTGTAAAAATGGAGGGTTACACGATACAACAATGTGCTTTCATTATTGAGCAATATATCAAAAATAATGAGAGTTTGGCGGTCGCAGTTCGAAAATTTCATACAAAATATGCTCGGAATAGTGTTTTTACTTCGTCAACAGTGAAGAGATTAATTGAAAAATTCAGGGAGATTGGATCAGTTGAAAACGCTAATCACACTGGTGGTCCAAAAACAAGCCGTTCAAATGTCAATATTGAAGCAGTGCTTGGTGAAAGTCCCAGAAAACAATTCGGCGTTGTGGACAAGATTTGCAAATTTTAAGAATCCCTCTACAGCGTATACTCACAAAAGATGGGTGTCTCCATACTTACAAAATTCATATAACACACCAACTGAAGCCTAATGACCATGCACAGCGAAGAGACTTCGTTGAATGGATAATTGAACATCAACAAGGATGCTGGTTTTTCGAGCCAAATTATCTTCAGTGATGTGGCTCATTTTCAACTTGATGCCTTTGTAATGCCTAATCTACAATGTATGGTAAAACGACATGGATTTTTGTGATTGCTTCCCATTCATGTATTTGAAAACTCATGCTTGTTAATCAGCAAAAACAATGTAGTAATACCTCAGATGTATTCAGTATAATTTAGAACGATGTAGGGGAATTCAGAACAAAACAGCTGTAAACTGGATCTTGTACTTTCAGTCTTGAAAGCAGTATTTAATATTATTCGAGCAAGTTCTTAGGTTACTAAGTTTACTATATTATGTTAGTATAAATCATTGAGACCAAATACTTCCTTTGATATAATTCTGCAATGAAATCGATAAAGCAATTACATTTATGACAATTGACAGGTCAACACCTGTTTAATTTGGCAGCTTACCACTACTTACGTATTTCGTGCATTTATATTCATTCTTCGTAAAACAAATGCATTCACCGTTTCATGCTTTTTTGAAAATGAGGCTGGTCAATCAGTCACTATTGCTGGTGCTCGATATCGCAACATGATAATACAGTTCTTTCTGTCGAAATTGGATGATATTAATGTGCCCAATATGTGGTTTCAACAAGACGCTGCCACATGCCACACAGCCTGCGAAACAATTGAATTACTGTATGAGAAATTTCATGGTCGTGTACTCTCTCGTTTCGGTGATCAGAATTGCCCCCTAGATCGCGTGATTTAACATCATTAGATTTGTTTTTATGCGGTTATTTGAAGTTAGAAACGCTGCATCAACGAAATTCAGACACATTTATGCAGAATGGTCATGGAAAATTTCGACAAAAGAGTGAGTATGTGCCAGCAAGGCCTTGGAGGTCATTTGCCCGATATGTTATTCCATAAATAACCCTATCCTATGTACTTTATGATTCAATAAAAAAATAACAATCTAAAAACTAAAAACTTTGTTTTTTTTTAATTCAAATATTGCCTTAATTTTGGGACACCCTGTAGAATGAAAAAACTTTTCTGACAATAGACTTATAGTATGTAAATTATTGCCAGTCGTTGAACAATGGACGAGAGGCACACGGGCCTGCTGCACGCAACACAAACATAGCTAGTCATTCTATTTTTTGTGCGGGACAAATTCTGCATAATCTTCTATTTTCTTGACTGACTGCTTGTGCCGGGACATCTACTGTAACCATGTCATTTCTTCTTCTTATTTTTCAAATGGGCAGATGTACATCGGAACTCCAGAATTATATTATATGCCAAAATACATTCAGTTGTAGCACATTCATTAGTGTACTTCATTATGATCTTATTTTCGATTAATATTACTCGGACGGAAATCGGCCAAAGATGGAGAAAGAAGAATTTTAAGAACTTTTATTTTTAACGATTCTAAATCAAATCATAAATACAACAGGAAAAACAAATATCAAGCCATAATTATGAATACTATGTGTCACAGAGCATCTTAATGAATAATTAGTGCTAATGATTCATTATATCGTTCTGTGTGTCTAGGGTATAAGCCTCATAACACAAAATCATGTCATCAGTATCTTAGTTGGTAAACGCCCTGACTACCTCGCTACTGTCCTGTGCTTTTTCCTCCCACTTAGTTTCCTTTCGACTTGTATAGCGTCTTAAAGGGTTAGCACAATTTCAAATTCTTCATTCTCCCTGCCTGATAGAGCGCGATCAATTTCCTGGCATTCGAGCAAGATTATCCGTGACAAAAACAAACAAATCTTAGAGCCCTTCAAACCAACTATTCGACAGGCAAATAACTTTCCGTAGCCTATTCCATACTTGTGTGTGACGAATTATAGGAATTCAGCTGTCGCTGGTTCCTTTAATGTTAGAATGGACATTGTGCGGTTCAATCCATGCTTCCTTATAAATCCCTATAGGACAGTTTTGGACACAAAGCAATAGATTTGGATTGCCGTTAGATACGTACTTTGATTTCCAGAGCAATAATGTAATATCCGATGAAGAATACAAGAATTGATACCTAAAGACGAAATATTGTATACCTCGTCAATCCGGAAGTGGCAACCGACAGCTTGGACTGACATCTGCAAGCGTACGTTCATATTAATTACAAAATCAATCAAACGCTTTCATTTCAGAACATTTATATTAATTATGTCATTTATGTTTGCTTTAATTTGAAAGATATAAAAAAAGGTAAAGCTTTGCAATACATTTTCGAATAAGTTTGGGTAACAGGTTGCAAATTGGAGATCACGTGTGAACGTAGGTATTTTTAATATATTTCTATGCATTTTGCACACTTTAGAATTAATTTTGTTATTTGCAAATTGCTAAAATTTGCGTAACTAATAGAGGGCTACAAATTTACATTCTGATGGGGCAGGAGGACATACGAAGCATTATGTAAAATCTCTAAAACATTTGCAATATCTGCACGACTACAAAAAGTGCAAAATACTAATTGTTGTTAATTCTTACCATTTTTGGTTAGTCTGCGGACCTTCCTGATGTTGCAAACTTACTAGCTTATCCTGAACAGTGCTTTGACCGTTTACAACCTGTTTTATGTTTTTATTTTTTCAAAATGGCGGCCAAATAAGCAATTGTTGCTCCATTGATACAAAAACGATTTTTGTTTTTTATTTATTAAATATATAGAAAAGCATTGACTCTGTCTGTGACGCGGACGAGTCCCAGCATGCTTTTGTTTTAATGAAAAAAAAATTAAAAAAACTTAAGAAAACCCCAGAGTGTCTGTAACGAGTTCGAATCCCAGCATGATTTTTTTTAAATATATTTAAAATATATAAAATTATTAACAAAAGAAAAACTAACAAAAAATTTAAAAAAAGGTAAAAAAAATTAATAAAAAATAAAAAATTTAAAAAATTAGAAACTTAAGAGAGAATTCTTTAGCTAGTAACTAATAGAAGTGTTATTTTAAAATAAAAATTTATGTTGCCGGGCATGAAATAAGGTGTAAATTTAACACATTGTGGAAAATATCATAGTAAACATTCCTTTAAGTTTGCAGGACTTCTGGAATTTTTTATGGAATTTAAAAAAATACTTTCATTTTTCTGCAATTTAGCACATGTTCCGGACCTCGCTGGCGGTTGATAAATTAGTTGCGTTTAGTTCTAATTTCAATTTTTATGTTTGTTGTAAACTTATGTTGTAATGCTTTGTTAACAATTTTGTTTCTATAGTTATTTTCCTCATTTTAACTTTTAACAAAAGGGCCCTATAGCACCAACAACTTATCGGTTATCACTTACCAACTTATCAAAATGTCTGATTAATTTCTGTTGCACCAAAACGAAATTAGAAAAGCACTCATTTGAGTGTTGAAAAGTGAGAAGTTGTCAGATTTTCAAATTACTGTTGCGCCAAACAGAAAATGAGTAAGTGATAAGTGTTCTATGGAAAATTGATAAAGTTAGCAAATTATATGCTTTTTCTCAATTTCCGTTGCACCAAATTATTACGCTTATCATTTTGCAATGGAGAGTTTGATAATTTAAGCAACATAGTGCTAAGAAAAAATTCTCTTTTCGAATAGATTGTAAGTGGGGCTAACTCGGTAGGAGTATGTCCGATCGAAAAATTGGATTCCACCGTTTGGCTCAGCTAATTACCAGCCACAATTTGAAAAGGATTTTTTTTTATGTTGGTTACTTTTAGGGTGGAGGGTAGGAACATTTTCCTTGTGGGAAGTTATTTTTCCCCGGCCCACCAATTTTAAGTAATCACGAGATGAAAATAAGCCCATTTTTTATACAAAAAACCGCCATTTTTCACCTTAAAAAGGACGCATTTTAAATAACTCGAAAACTATTTATCGCACGCAAAGGCTAGTTAGATATCTGATTAGGGGCAAAATGTAGATGCGATTTCATACTACAAACACGACCCACAGTTTATATTTAAAAATTTCATAGCATCTCTCCTGCGTCGGACGACGACCAAATCGACCATTTTTCGGGAGGCACCCGGGTGGGGCGTGGTGGGAAAATCGGCAAAATATGCAGATTTATTTTACCAAAAAATCAATTTTAAATCAAATATTTTAGTGATGAAATTAACAAGGAGGGCTAAGTGCGTAGGATTAGTCTCAACTCTTCTTTGTTCTTAATATAATTGTTGTCACAAAATCCCGTTTCGGTTGAAATTACGGAATCTGAGTTCATTTCGGTAGAAAGCTACCTAAACTCTTAAATTACATTATATTCAACGGCACCGTGCGGGTCTATTTCGCAACATTTAAGCCAGTTTCTTTGGAGTAAAATTATTATCTAGATCTGTTATCTTTCACCTGTAGAAGGCCGGAAGTCTTTATCTACATTAGTTTAGAAGCTGCTTACAAAATTACATTGCAAGATTTGCTAAATCACTTTCAATCTAATTAATTCCATACATAGGTGTTACGCTTTATCATTTTTCAGTAGAGTTTGATAATTTAAGCAACATAGCGCTAAGTAAAAAGACTTTTCAGTTCTTTATTGAACCATGGAGGAGATGTTTTAGAGAACCGCTGACGCTCGCGGGGATGAGAGAGGAAAATATATTGAAAAGAGTTATGTAAATTTAGAAACGTCTTCGTCAACATTATTGTTAGACATTAATCTGTTGAAGTCAATAGATGTAAGTCTATTGGAAAGTTCCGAAAAGTTAGCCTTCCTAAAATTGAAAAAATATTGTGTTTCGTCACAATTTGTTAAGCTTTCGGTTTCATAGTAATATGTAATTAGTAGATGGGCTCTGTTCAACTATTAAGTTACCCGCGTCAGTAGAAAATACCAACTACCTACCAATGTTGCCAGAATTTGAAACTGAAGTTTCCGGATTTGTGTACGGCAATTTCCTTTTTTTGATCTGATTTTGAGTGCATAATTTCCGTGAAAATATGTATAACACGCTTTTTAAACATTTTTTAATTATTAATTTATATACCATTAATTTATTAAAATAACTATAAATCTTCATTTCGTTAACAAAAAATAAAAATTAAAACAATTTACATTTCAATAAATAAAAATAAAATAAAAATAACAAAAATAACTTCAAGATTTACATATGAAAAATATAGGAACATTCTTTAATTGCAAGGATTTTATTTTGATGTGATCTTTTCTGTCTTAGATTTAAAAAAAAATATTATGCGAATCATATAAATTCAGAAATCAAAAAGGATTCACATTTCACATAATATTATTCTTCACTTATATTTATGTACATATCAGCATTCATTTTTAAATACGTATCCTCGGTGGGTTTAAAATTGATACATCCCGTTTTTCTAACACCTTTTCTAATAAGAATTTCTGCATTTATCGTGTCCGTATTCAAATTATTCCTATGTTACGTTTTAATGAGGAATACCTTTGAAAAAATTCTTTTGCAATCTGCGTTAGAATGAGGAAGCCAGAAAATATCTATTGAATTCTGGATAATTATTTTCATTTAATATTAAGGATAATTTATAAAAGAATTCATCTGGCGATATATCTGAATTAGTTATTTCTTTAGGTAAGTTATATGCACTCGTCGTCCAGGTCTTGAGAAGAAATATTTTTTGATATTTCAAAAGCAAATCCCTTTTTAATACACTGCTCAAAAGTGTATAAGCAAAATATGGTTTGTGGTTTGAATTGTAAAAATTGGTTTTTGTCCCATTATAATTATATAATACCTGTTTTTACCGTTATTCCAGAATTTTGTTATTGTTGTATGCGCAATAGATGTATCTACTAAAAACAAAAAAACAGAACCAAAATCAAACCAAATTCCAGGAATTGGCAACCGAAAAACCACATTTTGCTTATACACTTTTGAGCAGTGTATTACTACAGCTTACACGATAGAAATTTTTACAATATTACTTAAGTTCCTCTTTTCTGGTTACATAGTTCTCTATTCCAGACGATTCAATATATTGCAATTGGTCAATAACTTTGATAGGGAGATTAATATTTTGATTTTTGTTCGCATAAAGTGTGTTCAGATCTTGTTCGGATCTATATTATGTATCTCTGTTGCATGAACATATGTATGTAGAGTCAGTTTAGTAACCGACCACAAAATACCAAAACCGTAACTGTACCGAGTACGATAATAATATAGTCATCATCACCATAATTGAAAGGCAGCTGCAAGCATTCGATAAGTGAAAAGCGAGAGAATCGGTCATGTAATATTCAAGTAGACTCGGGTTATTTTTGTCACGGTCAAGATTATTTTATTTAAGCAAATTTTGAATTTACATTTACGTAATCGAGTTAAAGATCTACCAATTGAATTAAATATCTACCAATAGTATAATATCGTTAATAAATTACAATTTTTATCAAAGAAAATCGAACTGAGTTTTCCTTTTATTTAAGGTTGGAAGAGGCTGAATTGTGCTCCTGCATAATAAAGTTACAGCCATCGCTTCCAAATCCTATAACATTTGCGACAGGAATAGTGTTACGAGTAAATAGATTAATAAGATTATCAAAACATGATTTGCTCGTTCTAACAGTTTCTTCTAGAATAGGAACTTCTACACACTCAAAAATTTTGTTTTCACGGCCTTAGTTTCCAAATCAAATAACCTAACTAAAAAGCACAAAGTCTTTTCTATGAAATATTCGTGTTCTCATCAATTAGAATATTAAATTTTTTTTAATGTAGTCTGGATATTCAATTTTCCGTAAAACTTTTACCTAAAAGTGTTTTTTGAAATGGCAACTCCTTGATTCTTTTAAGTTTAACAGCTTTAAAAGACACATTATGTTCCGCGAAAAATGCACAAAGTTTTATTTCAGCACTTGTTATTTTTTGCTTTAAATTATGTAAATGTCTACCTTCTTCTGACGAAAAAAACTGTTGTGATGGTTTTTAGATTCTGTCGATGCTTTAATTTTTTCCTTGTGTCGATATCCACTCCCATGTCTTTCTATTGCTGTCTTTTCGCATTACATACCTTATATTTTGCTTTGAATTTATTGGATGGAACAAGTCACTTCTAGAAGTCTGATTGAAACAATTAATTATTTCGAAATTTTTGAATTCTTCATCCGCCGGTTGATTAATTTCTTTTTTGGGGGTGCTTGATAACAATAACCTTGTTCTGAATTAGGATCAGAAGACGAAGAAGTATGAGCCAAAATATATAAAACAGCAAGATAATATAAATAAATAATCCAATAGATCTTAAATAAATAAATCACTTTCGTACACTCCCTTTGGTATGTACTAAGAACTCAGGATACAATCTACGTGATAAGAAAATACAATTAAGTTTGTGCGAATGTGCTGGGGTACAATATTTAAAACAAATAAAAAATATATTTTGATCGTAGCCAACTCCGATATGGAATGCAAGTGACGTTTGAATTTTTATCAGTCAATTCAGCACAGTCGCATTTGGCTTGGACGTTATCAAGAGCATAGAAACGCAGTTTTCTAATGTCGGTTTCCATGGGACTCAATTATTACACTAAACATGGGACTGATGTTACAGCAGAATGTCATAGATTAAGTATATATTAAATATAACATACTTTTGCTCAAAAATCGAAAATTTCCATACGGAAAGGTGAGATTTCCCGCTTCCGTTTTGAATCAAAATTTACGTACACGTACGGAAGCTACAGACTCAGTATATCTATCGCTTCTAAAAATTTGATACGAACTGTCAAATTGGATAAGATAAGATCCGTGTCACGTTTTTATAACTTTTGTAAGCATACTTCCGGCTAATTATTAATTTGTTAAAAGGCAGAAGACTGCATAGCATTTCCACAATACAATATTTTTAGAAATAATCGAAAAACTCATGTTATTGGTCGTGATCTGGCTAATAGTTTACAACAAAGCATTAAAGCCAAAAATTGTAAATGTGTGTGTGTATTGGCGGCTGTTTACAACCCTCCAACTAAGCTTGAATATTTTAATTGAATAAGACTTATTATACCCCTCGATTGCTGTTATTGTACATAGCATTAGTGAGTTAAAAATTGGCTTAATTGAAAGTTTCCTCTCTGAAGGATATCAGATTGCAAAATTTGATCGCTGTACATAATTCTTACTTTCCTTACTGCGCGGTTTACTCAAAGGGTGTTCTTTGATTTGTCAAAGGTAGTACAAGGAGCGTAGCTTTATCTCTATATTGATGATGACAATATTGTTCGGTTTCTTAGAAGATTACATTGCTCGACTATAGTGCAATTCTTAAATGCTACTAATAGAGACATTTCGAAATGATGGATTGGTTATAAAATTAAGCACATACTTCGAAACTATGAAGATATTGGTATGGCAATATGTTTTCAATTAAAACCAACCATTTTTCTGTTCACTGGATGCTATTAGAAGGACAGACGTTTTTAATTCGTTTAGCCCATTAATGTGAGGCTACCTCCATTCCTGTCTTCTTACACAAATTTTAATGATTATATTTGTTACTTTATTTTACTTTAATTTCCTTTCATCAATGCCTAATACCTTGTTCACTGCTTTATTTTTACTTTTAGTAGTACATCACATGAGACTGAAATGGAAAATTATTGTGATTTTTTTTTTGTAATTATTTTTACAAAAGTAAGAACTAGCGAGGTTAAAGTGACTCACAAGAAAACGTTGTTTTTGCTCTACGAATCTTCCGAGATATGTTTTTTTTTGTATGACATAAGCAAATGAATATGTGGTTGGCCACTAATGAAGACGACAAATAAATTGATGTGGAAAAGTAAACACGAACCAAACTAAAACATCTCACTTTCATGGTTCATCTCGAAAAAATCAGTGCTGTGAAATATTTGTGATAATTTTATTATTGTTTGAGGCATAGTTTCTAGAGTCACGATTTTTTCATGATTGAATTCGTTTTCAAATACGTTTTCATACAAGAATGAAATATACTAAAGAAGTCTTTTTATTTTTAGATTTCATACAAAATACTAGCTACCCTATTATAGTCTTAGGGCTTACGGCGATATTTACATCGGAAGCTGCATTTTATGCAGAAAGCAAGCCGCTTTACCCAGTGATACTAGGGACCAATATGAATTGAATGAGGAAATGAAAATTTAATCCACTAGAAATCAAGATGGTGGACCTTTTCCAAAATGGCGGCTGCCATTATTTAAAAATATTATAGACTCAAAACGGCTGGACCGATTTTAGTGATTGGGATGTCAATCAATTCGCATTGAATCCTTTAATCTAAAGAAAAAACACCGTTTTAGAAATTAAATATGGCGGCTAAATATTAAGAAAATTGTGAAATATTCAAATAAATTTGTTCGTTTTAATGAAAATAATAGCTAAATATCCTACAATATGGACACATGTTTTTTAATTTAAATAAAACCTGATAATATTATCTAAAAAACAAAAAAAAATGGTTGACAATCCGTCGGGTAGTTTTTGAACTATACGAATTACAAAAGATGCGAGTGGTTTTGAAAGCCATCACTGTACGTGATGTAATCAAAACGAACAAATGCAATTCACCGATTTCAGTAATTCACATAACAGACGATTTGTATTTATATCCTGTATTATATGACGTTTTGTGATAACCGGCTAAGTGCGAGTGGGACTCGCGCATTAAGGGTTTCGAACGGCATACATCTACAACTATTGGTTGGTTTTGGTCAAGACCACTTTAATTTAATTTCATTAATCATTGTGAATCAACTTTTTCAATATTTGATGTATACATTATATGGTTTATATTATATAGAAATCTCAAATTTGTACCTAGTTCAGTTTTTGAGATAGACTAGCAAGATGGAGAATTCTCTTGGAATAGTACGACTACAAAATAAAGTACAAGCCAGGGAAATATAATGCTTACGCCGATGCCTTCAGTAGAATAGTGAAACCAATAACACAAAGGATGTAAAACTGACAACTTTGATGACATTTCTTTCTTTTTAAAGGTAAAAAAAGAACATAAAATAGGTATATTTACTTTATTCTGCTTATTATTACTCCTCTTTATCATCTTCGTCCGATGTGGTTGAACTGAAAGAAAATTCACATAAAATCAGAACAAAATATACCTGATATAATTTATAAATAGTAAGTAAAAAAATTATATAATATGCATATAATATATACAGGGTGATTCTGATCAAAATACCTTCCGGTATACCATGCGATTCCTTGAGGTAAGCTGATCAAAAAATTGTTCCACATACCCCCCCAACAATATGAAATGTTTCGTGCTTTATTTACTTGTCATCTTTGACATAAGAGAACTGTCACAGATTTTCTTTTACCTTTCCTTTTTTATTAGTGGACGAAACACGTCACGGCCAAGTGTCAAAATCTTAATGAGAAGACCTTCTATATACCTTGAACTCTCGCCATATCTCCCTGGCTCCAGACCATTGTGGTACCCAACTGTCATTAGATGATTTCCAACCCCAAGAGGAAGGCAATGGCATAGTGGCATCATCAAGAATAAGGGCATTGCCCTATAAGTGGCCCGATTGATATATGACATGGAGCGCGTATTTTTGTAATGCTGCCGATGATGGTGGGATGCTGGCTACCAATTTATTTTTGGTAGCAAATAGTTCCTTGCGTACCGAGTTGACCGACGAATGTGATGTTTGTGGATAATATTGGTAGCAGGTGAACTTTTCCAGCATAGCCATGATTTCTTCAGAAAACCTTGTAGTGGTTGTGATATTTCTTTAAAAGCTGGTGTAACAATCACGTTTTGAAGCAAGACTTCTTTCCTTTTGTATTAAAATAAGAAGTGGTGT
Organism: Dioctria linearis; assembly: GCA_963930735.1. Taxonomy (NCBI): domain Eukaryota; kingdom Metazoa; phylum Arthropoda; class Insecta; order Diptera; family Asilidae; genus Dioctria; species Dioctria linearis. Next base: position 265,760,867 of record OZ005740.1, on the reverse strand, counting down.
TGTAGGATACACAAGTATTTTGTATCGTGTACATCACACACAAACACCCAGTACCGCTTAGCTAGATTAGCAGTAGACCTATGTACTAGCTCGAGGATAATTTAGTTTTTAGTCTGTAAGAACCTTCTGTAGAATAAACAGCATTAAGCAGACTCAAGTCTTTCACTGATTATATATTTCATGGCGGAGTCGGTAAAACAAAAAAAACAGATAAAAGTAATAAAAAAAAAAAAAAAAACAAAACAAAAAAATCTAGTGAAATTGAATAGTGGGTGGAAGGGCGTGCCTGAGTGAGAAAAGTGCTAAAATTTTATGGGAATTGTACGTAAAATACAACACAAGGAGCATTTGCCGAAACCACGAGGGAGGCCACCAAATCGGTGTGAAAATTTTAACAAAGTTGGTTCCAATGGAGCATGTGCGAAAAGTAGAAAAACTTAATTTAAAAGGCTCCAACCTAGCCGAAAATTGGCGCATTTTTTGGCAGAATTTTAAAATTTTCTGCACAGCGGCGAAACTTGATAAGGAAACTGATGAAGTGAAAGTAGCGGTGTTCCTAAATGCCATAGGACCCGAAGCAGTCGAAGTTTTCAATACCTTTGGATTGACTGATGAGGAGAAAAAAGTGTACCTGAAAGTAACACAGGCTTTTGAGGACTTTTGCCGGCCCAAAAAGAACGAAATTTATGAAAGTTTCGTATTTAATAACAGAGTGCAAGAACAGAATGAGCCCTTCGACAGTTTCCTTATGGACATCAAGAGGCTGGTAAAAACATGTGAATATGGAACTATGGAAGAACGGATGATAAGAGACAAAATCGTGATGGGAACAAGTGATAAAAATTTACAAAAAAAACTACTTGAAACAGTTGATCTCAACTTGGCGAAGGCGATTCAACTAGCACGAGCAGCGGAAACCTCTAACAGTCAAGCAGCACAACTACAAAGAAAGTCGGCAGTTAGCAAACCATATGGGAATGGAAGTAATTCTAACAATAGATGAAGTGATAGAAATAATTATTTTAATTTTAGGTCAAAACCAAATTATATTCCCCCAACAAAGACAGCAAATACTAGGCAAAATAATAATAAAATATTAGACTGTAAATTTTGTCTGAGAAGCCATGAACGTAGGAAATGTCCAGCATTCGGTGTAGTATGCAACAAGTGCAATGGGAAAAATCACTTTGCAGTAGCTTGCAAATCAAAACAAAAATTGAAGTATAATCAGGTAAGAGAAATAAAAATAAAGAATAAAACTGATGATAGTAGTACCAGTGATATCGAATATTACATTGATACTGTGGAGCAGAATAGAAAAGATAAAATAACATGGAATGAACCAATCAAAATAGAAAATATTATTGTTGAAATTAAATTTGATACGGGCGCAGTGGTAAATGTATTGCCATTAGATATTGTTAAAAAATTGGATAGGCCAGTTTTAAATGAGTCAGATGCTATTGTGCAAGCTTATGGAGGAATTGCGATTGAGGTATTAGGGACAACTAAGTTAGAATGCTGTATAAGAAACGAGGAAAAAGTAATTGAATTTATTGTAACAAAACGCGGTAAAACACCTATATTAGGGCTAAGTTCATGTGTGGAATTCAATCTGATTAAGCGCATTGATATTTTAAATAAACGGCTTACAAAAGAAATAATTTTCGAGAAATATTCTGAGTTGTTTGAGGGGATAGGTAAATTTGCGAGAAATGTAAAAATTGAAATTAAGGAAAACGCGGAACCGGTAACCAAACCTGCCCGGCGGATACCGTTGGCTATTCGAGATGCTGTAAAAGATGAACTAAAAAAATTAGAGAAGTTGAACATAATTCAAAGAAATAGAGGCGCTGTAGAGTGGATGTCAAATATTGTTATTGTGGAAAAGCCCAACAAAAAGATTAGGTTGTGCCTAGATCCCAGGGATTTAAATAAAGTAATAAAGCCAATCAACTACCCAATCCCGTCGTTTCGAGAGATAAGTGAAAAGCTAGCCCATAAATAAATTTTTTCAGTACTCGATCTCAAGGATGGGTACTGGCAAATCCATTTGGATGCTAACGTTTCAAAAGGCTACCTTTTGGGGTAAAGACAGCACCAGAAATGTTCCAAATGCTTAACGAAGAAAATTTTAAAGATATTCCCAATATTGTAATTTACCTTGACGACATCCTTATCGCGACAGAAACAGAAAAGGAGCATGATGCGACATTAGAGAAAATTATGAAACGGGCTAAAGATTTAGGGATCAGATTCAACAAAGAGAAAGTGCAATGTAAAGAAAAATCAGTGAAGTTCCTAGGACATGAAATTTCCAAAGATGGTATAGTTTGCGACCCTGATCGAGTGAAAGCGATTGATAACATAAAGGGCCCAAAAGATAAGAAAGACCTTCAACGAATACTTGGGTTAATCAACTATGTACGTGATTTTGTACCAAATCTATCACATGTATCACAACCATTGAGGGAGTTGTTGCACAAAGATAAAATTTTCAGGTGGGAAGGTGTTCATGAAAAATGTCTGTCTGAAATTAAAAAGTTGATAAAGAGCGCTCCAAAGCTGAAATTGTTTGACGCAAATAAACCTATTGCCATCCAATGTGATGCCTCGCAACATGGCTTAGGGGCCTGCCTGCTGCAGGAAGGTAAACCAGTGTGGTTTGCGTCAAGAAGCTTATCGGATGCGGAATGCAGATATTCTAAAATAGAGAAGGAGCTGCTGCTCAAAATTTCATTATTTCATTTATGGGAAGCATGTGGAGATATTTACAGATCATAAACCGATTTTAGGACTTTATAAAAAAGAATTGTCAAAAGTATCTAATCCACGTCTTCAAAGGATGTTACTTCGCTTGTTCAAATACGAAATAGATATTACACATTTAGCAGGTAGTGAAATGTTAGTAGCAGACTTATTATCTAGACATTTTGACGAGACGAATAACATTGCAGAAATTCCTGATATTGATTTAGTCGTGCATTCGCTAAATGTTAGCGACAGTAAGAAAGAGTATTTTAAAAAAGAAACTTCACTGGACCCGGAGCTAAAAGTAGTAGTAAAATATCTACAGGACGGTTGGCCTGAAAAGAAAAACGAAGTCCCAGATAGCGCAAAATTTTATTGGAGGTTAAGAAATTACCTTACTTTAGATGAAGGTTTAGTTTTCCTGCACGATAGAGTGATAGTCCCACTGAGTATGCGACGAGAAATTCTGCAGCACCTACATCAATCTCATCAAGGAATCGAGAGAACTAAAGCACGTGCTCGCAGTCTCATTTATTGGCCAGGGTTAAATGAAGCCATAGAAAACCTGATAGCGAAATGTGAAATATTTCAGCATTATAGAAGTTCAAACACAAAAGAACCTTACCTTTCCCACGAAGTACCTGACATTTCATTCGATAAAATTGGAAGGGATATATTTGAACTGCACAAAAAAATCTACTTAGTAGTCAATGACTACCTATCAAAATATTTAGATATTGTCCAGCTGAAGAACAAGACAACTAGTGAAATTATAACAAAACTAAAGCACATATTTTCGTACCTTGGTATTCCCAAAAAGATTATAGCAGACAACAATCCATTCGGATCATTTGAATTTAAAAAATTTTGTAGTAAATACGATATAGAAATTGTGACAACGAGCCCTAGATATCCTCAAGCTAATGGGTTAGCAGAAAAATCGGTTCACATAGCCAAAAATTTGATTCGCAAAAGCATCGATTCAAGCCAAGAGTTATGGCTTACACTTCTAGAGTACCGAAATACCCCAATTAAAAGCACGAACGTTTCCCCTGCAGAAATATTAATGGGCCGAAGACAGAGAACGATTCTACCAGCTCGTCAAACACTTTTCAAAATTAATAACGCGCATGTAAAATCTATAAAAAGAAATAACGAACGAAACCGTATGTATTATAATCGCACGGTAAAACAGAAGAATAAATTAGTTACTAATCAAGCAGTTTGGTTCCAGGGTAATAAATTCTGGGAAAAAGCGAAAGTAGTGGCAATACACAAGTCTCCGCGATCCTATTGGATAAAAAAAGAAGACGGCACAGTTCTGCGTAGGAAGTCATCAGTTTTAAGACCAAGAAAATAATAATTAAATAATAAATAAGAACATCCAAATTTTATTATACACAGAAGAATGCTGCTGCACATTTCTTAACGTCATTATAGGAAATAAATCCTAAATAAATTGAGGGGGGGAAGAGAATATAGAGAATATAATTAGGTTCACAGAATTTGTATTGTAAAATTGAAAAATGAAGTAAATTTGAACAATGAGTTGTAAATCTGTTTTTTATCTAAGATTTCTTCCTGTAAAGGCCACGAAGAGCAGTCGATCTGTCAGGACACAAAGTTTTAGATATTTTATGAACTTCGACATAACGGCGTTTATTTGCAGTCTCGATCATTAGCCATAACTCTTGCAGGCCACTCTCAATTAAAGATTGATGAAAATATGATATACATAACACCAAACATCTGTATCGGAAGATCTGATCAAAATACGCGTGATTCCCTATTCTGCCATATGTTTTGCGTGAAGTACGATGCGGCCATAGGCTTCTTCCGCATGCGTTCCTATTGTTTAGCAAAATTTGTTACCACATTAACAGCATCAAAGTCATTTAGGAAGGCTGGCCCCAGAAATTGAAAAAGCTCTGATTTGTGTTTTTCATTTCGCAGAAAATCTTACCAATCAGAAGGTAAGCTATTATTAGCAATAACTTGACGTCGAATGCCAGTAAATGAGGCCTGAGATCTGCTGCGTAATATTCTTGAAAAGTTTTGGAGTTCTTTGGCCGAATTATTTGTATAAGTACAGCACCATCAAAGATTATTTCATCAAATTGAAAGGGGAAGGTTTTCTGTTCGTACTACAGATTCCAGATTTTCAGCTAGATCAGCCTTAATGCCTGAGCGAAGTTGTCTATTTGCTGACAAAGAAGGTGGGTATCTTTGATTCTCATATTGAAAAGTGTCCAGATTAAGCTCACGCTATCTTGCGATTATAAAAAGTCTGGAATAAAGCTGAATGTCCACTTTCAAACTTTTGAAAGCGTTTACTTCTGCAACTTTCTTTGTCTGTACTAACCAAAAATTTTGGTATTTATTTTCTTGATGGGATCGTGTATCGTTTTTGAGCCTTCTACAAATCTCTCTTTTATGAATGTTTGGTATCCATCATTTCCTGATTTCTCAGCCGCGTACAAAGCTATATCAGCTATTGAAGGAGCCACCACTCGAGTATCTAAAGCCAAGACTTCTGTGCTATGCTAAATAAAAGGGTTACCTATTTGAATAAAGATGGTTTTCAATGCCACACATCGGTCAGGGAATGTTTTTTTATAAGCAGGGTACTGTTCATGGTGCGTTTAAATGTTATGCACAGTATTGAATTGCATTGATTCACATTGCTTTACAAGCCGAGCTATTTCGGGTCCAGCCGTCGTAAATCGACGAACAGATGAAGAATCTTGCGTCAATCCGATTGCCGTGCCTCTTGAGCCACGGGATCACCTGCGCTCAAGATCGCAAGAAGCTTTGAATGTTGCATAGCATGTGCATAAGATTCTATACGGTGAATCATATTAGTAGTTGCCACATTGCGGAGGGGTTCATTATAGTGCTTTGATTTCATGCAACATAGCTCTTCTTTAGCGGAAGCTAAAGGTACTGATGCTCGAGCTACACGTACTGAATTTGAAGGGTCTATGCTGCTGTCACTACTCTTTTTTAAATTCTTCTTTATTCGGTCTATACTTTCACCCTTATAACATGCATAGCATTTTTTGTTCCACTTAGCTTGGTTTAACTTAGCAATTGGTTGATCACACGGCAAAGTATAATTTAATTGTGAAGTTCTTCAAACACAGAAGCTAAAGTTCGGTAACCGGAATTCAAGTCTTTTGAAACTGGATTGTTATTTGGGCAAATGAGATTTTTAGTGTCTGTATTTTGGCATATACAGCAGCGTGACCAGTCCATGCAAATAGGACCCAAAACCGAAGTTGTCATTTTTTTACATGCTTTGACATGCCTAAAACCAAAAAAATTGTTAACGACACCATAATATAAAATTGAAGCGAAGTAAACGAACTAAGAAACAAGTGAAAAAGCTAGAATTGGTCTAAGACCAATTCTTATGATACCCTAGATGAATGCCCGTATGAAATTTCGTATGGGTACCCATTTCAGCAATTTTGATTTTTGCAGTGGTTTTTCGCATATATTTCTAGCACGGTTCGTCGGACAGAAAAAATGATTATAATCAATTTTATAGGATTTCATATTCTGAAGAAGTTTTTAGTACAATAAAAATGTCTTAGACTGATCGTTTTCACAGTAAACATAAAAAACCTAATTTTTTATATGGCAACACCAAGAATGGGTTGCCTGATTTAGTCCATTTTTGAAATTTTATTTGCTAGTACAATGAAAACACCACGTGCCAAATTTCAGCTCTCTACGACGACTCGTTCTCAGGCAGTGTTCAAATATATAACGGAAAACGAAATTTTTGTATGGCAACCCCACGAAGGAGTTGCCCGATTTGTCTCATTTTCGAACTTAATTTTACTTTTTTTTGTTAAAGTCCGTGCACAAAATTTCAGCTCTCTAAGTGTACGCGTTCTCGAGTTATCGTGCGCACGGACGGACGGACAGACGGACGGACGGACATGCAAAAATCAAAATAACTTTTAATATTATGGATGGGTGTCCAATCCATTTTGCTCTACCATCATTATTTCGAGGTGTTACAAACGGAATGACAAACTTAGTATACCCCTTTAGATTTCATCTAGGGTATAATCACAATATGACTTACCTACCGAAGAAAAGATCATCTTACTATCGGGTATTATAACATCACTGAAGTCTTTTGTTTTTATTGCGGTTTACCGGGTTAGAACAAATAAAACACGTGCTACCTCGTAACAAACGAATGCTAGATTGAATGAAGTTCGTCGCTGGCATCACTTGTCAATCTGTCAGGCATTCATTCAGTCGCTTCGTTCAATCATTCGGTTCGCAGCAGCCGCTGGCGGACGATGACCACTCGCGCGAGTTACGTCGGCAAATTTAACCGACATCACAGAACATGACACCTCAGAACAACCTTCGCAAAATTTTCACTTATATAAAATATAAATGTTCCCAGACAATTTTGCTTAATCAACAGAACTCAGGAAATGCAACCGTTCCCATGCATTCCTGCTTAGATAAAAAATTAAAAAGCTTTTATGTTTACGGGAATGAATGCAGATAGATAATTAAACTTAAAGTACAGTTTATATTTTTCAGTCAACCAGGTCGGAAGTTATAATATCGTGTACAAAAGTTTGGTTGTGTTAATCTTTTATTTTGCTTCTCTCCAATAAATTAAAATTCAATTTAAATTGTTGTGTTGTTTTCTTCATTCAATCCTTTTTTATTTGCGAACAAATTAAAAATCATAACTGGCGCAGTCGGTAGGATTGCATTCTAAAGCATTGCAATTCGAAAGTAAATCATTATGGACTTAAGTCTAATTTGAAGAAAACATTTTTTTTTTGGAAGAAAGAGAATAAAAAGATTAACAAAACGCAACAAACACTGAAAATTGAAAAAAAAACAATATCGTACAAAAAGTAAAACTTAAGTGAAAATAATACAAATAGTGAATTTCTATTGTGCTGAAAAAAAAAATATATATATTTACATATATTTCGCTGAAAAGTACTGTGACTACGATAAATTAAATTACAATCGTTTGAAACGTTTGAGTGAGAATTTTTTTTTATGCCAAAAGCAAAACAAGTGAGAGAATCAGATAGATTCGAGGTGTACTATAAAATCGAAAATCGTGACCAGATAACAGATAATTGTAGTGATAAAATGACGAATGTACCCGAAACCAATCAAACATAATCAGGGTCAACACAACAAGCAGAAACTACACCATCAATTTCAATCTCCATAAACGATCTAATGAAAGATGCCCAGAGAATACATGAATTTAGAGGTAACGGCGAATATGCTTTGACATCCTTCCTAAGAGAAGTGGACACCATCCTTCCACTGTTTGATGGCCATCCTCAAGTAAAGGAATACGTCTACCAACGAATTATCATCAATAAAATTCAGGGACCAGCCTTAGATGTCCTCCGGTCCTTGGGATCCAACGTAACGTGGAGCCAAGTAAGAAAGGAATTAATAAATAACTTTGGGATTCAACAAACATATCATCAGTTATATCATCAAGCTCTCTCTGTAAGGAATTACCAAGTAAGAGAATATTTTATAACTTTGCAAGGTATTTTAGCAAAATTAAACGAGAAGTATGAATACGATGCCGACAAACCTACTGAATTTAGTCCTAGTGTTAACGATTCAATGATTTTACAAACATTTTTAAATAATATTGATGCCAATTTAGGTTCGATAATTTTAAATAGGAATATTACAAATTTACGTGAAGCATTCAATTTATTAGATAACTTAGGAATGATAAGAGAAAAAGCAAAAGCATATAACCATGTTAATCAAAATAAAATCAGTGATAGCCATAGAAATCAACCCAATCAAAGACGTTTTTATAATAATAATAATAGTTTTAATAACGGCAACAGAAATTTGAATTACCCAAGACATCCTAACTATAACTTCAGACAAAATTCGGGACAATATAGACAAGACAATACAAACGAAAGAAATCAATTTAATCCTGGTCAACCTAGACGGAATTTTGATAGCAATTCCAATAATATTTCTAGACAGAATACCTCAAATAGAGTAGAACGTATGGATATTGATCATGTCCAACATGAGGTAAATTTTCATTCAAGCCCTCACAAGTTTACTTACCAATAGTAGAACTAACGATCGATGGGGATAAAATTAAATGCCTCATCGATACAGGTTCCTCTACTTCACTTTTAGACGAAGAGAAATTGTTAAAATATAGAAGACAACCCTTAGAAATACCTATTAAATTCAGTAGCCTCAATACTAGTATACATGTCACAAAGCAAATCAAAACAAATCTACCATTTGAATTTAATGAAGATGCTTACATGATGTGGAAGTTAACGAAATTTCGAAACAAATGTTTTGATGCCATAATTGGGCAGAATTTACTCAAACCTTTAAGGGCTATCGTAGATATGGAAAACGAGTGTTTAAAAATTAACAATAATGAAATAAGATTTATCAATAGTTGCCCATATAAAACAGATGAGATACATCAGCTAGAGTTTACAGTTATAAAGGGTAGGGAATTCGAAAATCTCTTTAAATCTTTGAACCCTGAAGAGGAAAAGAATTTAAGAGAAATACTAAGATCATATAAAGATCTCTTCTTTAAAGAAGGCGACCATTTAACTAGTGCTTTCGATAATCAACATGAAATTATCACAACAACCGATAAGCCTATATATTCCAAAATATATAGATATCCCCAAGTTCATGAGCAAGAAATATCCACGCAAATAGCAGATATGCTCAAACAAGGAATCTTAAAAGAAAGCAACTCCCCATACAACAGTCCTTTGTGGATTGTACCCAAAAAACTCGATAATTCAGGAATGAAAAAATGGAGAATTGTCATTGATTACCGCAAGCTCAACGAGGTAACAATCGACGACAAGTTCCCAATTCCGAATATAGAAAATATATTGGACAAACTAGGCAGAGCGCAGTATTTTACAACCCTTGATCTGGCGAAAGGCTTCCATCAGATCTTAGTAAAAAAAGAAGATCGGAAGAAAACAGCATTTTCCACGCCTCTAGGACATTACGAGTATGTGCGAATGCCCTTCGGGTTGAAGAATGCACCTTCAACGTTCCAGCGTCTAATGAACTCTGTCCTAAAGGAACACATAAATAAAATATGTGTCGTCTATTTAGACGATATTGTAATATTCAGCACAACATTAGATGAGCACATAAATAGTATAAAGAGAATATTCAATACACTACGTAGCCACAACTTAAAAATCCAAATGGATAAGTGTAAGTTCTTTTCAAAAGAAACGGAGTACCTAGGTCATATTTTGACACCTGAAGGAGTCAGACCTAACCCGAAAAAGGTAGAGGATATCTTAAAACTGAAATTACCAAAAACACCAAAACAAATAAAGTCGTTTCTAGGCATTACTGGGTACTATAGAAAATTTATTAAATATTATGCCAAAGTAGCCCAGCCAATGACCAAATACCTTAAAAAGAACGTTAGATTAAACCTCAATGACCCAAATTATATAAATTCATTTGAAAAACTTAAGAAAATTATAACAGAAGCACCTATATTAAAATACCCTGACTTCAGTAGAAGGTTTAAATTAGTTACAGATGCCAGTACCTTTACAATCGGTGCTATTCTCCAGCAAGATAATCATCCAATCTGCTACGCCAGTAGAACTTTAAATGAACATGAACGCAATTATACAGTCTCCGAAAAAGAACTTCTGGCCATTGTTTGGTCCACAAATTATTTTAGACCCTATCTCTATGGTGTAAATTTCGATCTGTTAACAGATCATCAACCTCTTAAATGGCTATATACAAAAACCAGAGGAAAAGATGTTAATCCAAGGCTTTATAGATGGTTATTAAAATTAGGTGAGTACAATATTAATTTGGATTACATAAAAGGGAAGGAAAACAGGGTTGCTGACTTCCTTAGCCGAATAAACTCGGATACAAATGAAATAAACGTAGTCGAGACAAATAATGCAAGTAACGACACTGAGGAAGAAATGGAAAATTCCGAAGAACTTTCCGACCTTTCCGTAGAAAATAACATAGATCTTGAGAGTATTAGAACAATACATTCACAAGAGGAAAATCTTAATAACCACATTCCCATACTGGATACAGTGGTTAATCGATTTAAAACTCAAATTATATTAGTCAACAAAAAGGAAAAGGAATTAGAAATAAAGCATAAAAATAGGAAAATATATATTGACTCAGATGATTTGGATAACAACTTATCAGACATCTTAAGAAGATACATAAAGCCCGGAAAAACAGGCATATACACAGAATTGAGCGATAATGATTATAATAGAGTACAACAAAAGATTATAGAATTATTTGACGGCATTCAAAGCATAAGATTTGTCAGATGTGTACATCATGCTAAAGACATGGACAGCGAAGACGAAACATATAGACAAATCCAAAAATATCACAAATACGAGACAGGACACACAGGAATTAATGAAAACTACGAAGGATTAAAGAAACTTATTTACTTCCCCAACCTCAAGACTCTAATAGAAAAATACATTAATAACTGCGACACATGTAATCGAGTTAAATACGATAGGAACCCCATTAAAAGAAAATTTGAGGTAACTGAAACCCCCAAAGACATTAAGGAAATCGTACATATGGACACTTATACCAATTCCAAAGCTAACTTTCTTACATTTATAGATAAATTTTCCAAATTCGCGACAGCTTACTACCTTGAAGATAGGAATAATCAGACAATTATAGAAAAATTAAGAGAATACAAAGCACAAAGAGGAAAATTCCGTAAGTTAGTCACCGACAATGAATTTAGAAGTATTAATATAAAAGACTATCTTAAAAACGAGAATATTGACTTTCACTTAGTTAAACCCAATAACCACACTGGGAATTCCGATGTAGAACGTTTACACAACACCCTAAGTGAAAAAATTAGGCCTTAGGGATTGAGGGTAAACAACTCAACATCAAAGAAAAAATGTGTAAGGCTATTGAGTGGTACAACAATACTTACCATTCAACTACTAAAGAAAAACCAATAAATATTCAAGAAGGAAACTGCGACAAAAAAAATATATACAATAATCTTTGCAAGGAAAAGGCTAGGTATATTAATAAGCGAAATGTTAAAAGGGAGGAATATTCTGAAGATAGGAAAGAAGGTTACATAAAAAATTATAAAAGTGTTAGACACAAACAAGAACCCAAATTTATCAAAACTACATTAGATAATATACATGTCTCAAATATTAAAAGAAAAAATAAATTTTCAGGGCAGCTGGATCTTCAAAGCTTTTCAAATACTATGGATGTGCACAATAATCCAGGCACATCTAGTGGTTGATAAAATCGATACAAACTTCGGATACACCGAAATTAAATTAGAAGAAGTCAATATTATAAAAAATTATGACAATATATTGCATTTAATAAGTCCCAAAGAAATCCAAAGCATTGTAGATAGTTTAGAGATAAATATAAAACAGGCAAATCTAAAAGAAAAATCTTTAACCCTCGAGTACCAGTTGAACCACATTCGCAATAAAATTAATACATTAATTCCACATAGGCAAAAACGTGGTTTGTTCAATTTCATAGGTACAGCATTTAAATGGATTTATGGTACGATGGACGACGATGATAGGCAAGAAATCGAAGAACATCTTAAGGTCATCGACATAAACAACCACAACGCTATAAATAATCTCAATGCACAAATCAAAATCAATCAAAACTTCAATGAAACCTTCGCAAAGCTAAAAGATGTCATTGAAAAAGATAGGCTGATGATTTCAGAAAGGCTAGACAAAATAGAGGGACTTGTACTTTACACAGACTTTGCACTCAAACTAAATATACTACAGGACAATATTGAACATATACAAAATAACATAGCGTCAGCAAGATTAGGCATCGTTCATAGTAACATATTAACAGACGAAGAAATTGCGGAATATAACATTGACTTCCAAAAACTGCAAAATATTAAATTAGATACCGCAATAGATAATCAAGATAATATAATATTTGTGATTAGAATACCAAGAGAAATAGTTTCCTTACAGAAAATATTAATAACGCCAATAACTGACGACAAAAACGAAGAATTAACTCTTAATATTCAAGAAATTGTAAAGTATGAAAATAAGATTTTTGATTATGTTCAAAACAGAGATTTGAAAGATTTAAAAATTTCCAACAATTGCATAATTAAAAAGAATTGTATGAGAGTATACAATAATGCATCCGAAGTCATAGAACTAAGTAGAGGAGTAGTATTAGTGAAAAATCAAAATAATGCCAATTTTAGTAGTACTTGTGACAAACGTAGAATGATGTTGAATGGTAATTATTTCTTAAACTTCAATAATTGTTCGATAAAAATTGATAATCGTACTATATATAATAATCAAAAGAAGTTCAAACAAAGCTTTGTAATATCAGAATATCTTGAACAAATTGAAGATTTAAATAAAAAAGTATCATTTGACAATATCATTTTAACACAAATGGAAAATATAAAGAAAATTAAGGAAATTAAATATCATAGAAAAATGCATTATATTTTTGGAAGTAGTTGTATTATAATAGTTATAGGCATTGTAATATTTATCGCAGTTCATACCTGTAAACATAGACTAAAATTAAAAATCAATAATGTGACTCAGGAGAGTCCTCAATTTAAGGAGGGAGGAGTTACGTCGGCAAATTTAACCGACATCACAGAACATGACACCTCAGAACAACCTTCGCAAAATTTTCACTTATATAAAATATAAATGTTCCCAGACAATTTTGCTTAATCAACAGAACTCAGGAAATGCAGCCGTTCCCATGCATTCCTGCTTAGATAAAAAATTAAAAAGCTTTTATGTTTACGGGAATGAATGCAGATAGATAATTAAACTTAAAGTACAGTTTATATTTTTCAGTCAACCAGGTCGGAAGTTATAATATCGTGTACAAAAGTTTGGTTGTGTTAATCTTTTATTTTGCTTCTCTCCAATAAATTAAAATTCAATTTAAATTGTTGTGTTGTTTTCTTCATTCAATCCTTTTTTATTTGCGAACAAATTAAAAATCATAACTCGCGTATCACTTTACGTAGCCTAGGCCGGCAGCGGTGCGCTTTTTGAAATGCGTATAGTTCAAAAACTACATTTTTTTTATTTTGTAGTTAATATTTTCAGGTTTTATTTAAATTAAAAAATATGTGTCCATATTGTCGGATATTTAGCTATTATTTTCATTAGAACGAAAAAATTTATTTGAAAATTTCACAATTTTCTTAATATTCGGCCGCCATCTTTAATTGCTTAAACGGTATTTTTGTTTTAATTAAAGGATTTAATACGAATTGATTGACATCCCAATCACTCAATCACTGAGTCTATAATATTTTTAAATTATGGCAGCCGTCATTTTGGAAAAGATCCGCCATCTTGATTTCTAGTGGATTAAATTTTCATTTCCTCGGATGAATTCATTTATATTGGTCCCTAGTATCACTGGGTAAACCGGCTTGCTTTCTATAAAATGCAGTTTCAATTTGCTAAGCCCTATAACTATTAAGAAATTCGTTGCCTTCAGACATCATTCATCTCTATCCATATGGCATACAATCTATAAAGTATCGCAAAAAGCGTAAATTTTATCCGGCCAAAATTTGGTAAACTTCATGTAGATTCTTCCTCCGATTTCAACAAAACTGACTAAGAAGTTTCACCTGCATCTGCATGATAAATGAAAATCGATTTACCCATTTTGATAGAATGGCTTAGGAGCTAGTTATTTGAATGTCGGCCGATTAAGCAGTCTTCAGAAATCACAGCCCTTTGCTCATTCAATTTTATCAAATTGTATGTTACTTAAATGCTTGCAAAATGGAAAATTATTTATTAAAAAAAAAGTATACACTAAAACAATCTCCGCAAATTTTTACGTTAATAAAGTTTTAATTTTTTTTAGATTAATTTTTTAAGGATTTTCATTATATTAGTATTTAGTACCCTTCTACAGGAGCTAAACACATATGAAATATAATAAAAAAAGTGAGCGTGAGTTACATACATTGCCTTAAAACGTGACATGACAACAAAACCCAAACCTATGGCCTGGTAATAAAATTTAAACAAATCTAATTTCCCACATTTCCACGTTGCGACAACAGCATTTTTATTACACATAAAAGGTGTCGTATTAATTTCCACAGAAATTATTATGAGAAAAATTAAACTGATTACATGACAATTTTACTATAAAGCTTTAAATGGTATATATCAGAAAAACGGCAGTCTGTCGAGAGCTTGAATTGCGAGTAGTTTCGAGTCGCGGTAATTAAGAAATATAAGTTTGGATACCTTTATAAAAGCAATTCTAATAAAAGTTTAATTAGAGCAGTTCAGTGGTTTTTATTTTGTGAAAGATACACCTACAATAGTCGAAGCTATTTACGATTCGATTTTATTTTTCCCCCAAAACGGATACAACGATTTAAGTCGTGTGCAATTAATTTGTTTTCTATATAAAACAAAAATATTATACATATTATAAAATTTATAAAAATTTGTAAGTAAAAGCTCTCGATGAGCTTTCCTGAAGGGGAATCATGGGCTGAGAGAATGCTTTATGAAGCGTTCCTCGGTCCGTTCTAAAAATGTCAGCCGGTAGCTGTCTCACTGATGAGGGAGCCGGCGCTGGTGTTTACTTTCTTGAGCCTGACATTGGGTTGGAGTACTCACTTGGAAGGCAGACCTATGTCTTCCAGACTAAGCTCTTCAATATCGCAATGGCAGCGAACAAAGCCCTTGATAGGGCGATGAAGGGTAAGGACATTGCTATACTTTCGGATACTTAGGTAGCCTTTATGATTCTGAATGGCCCTCGGATAATATCTAATAGTGAATTCTTTTCAGCGGTTCGGTGATCAAACTACCACCGAATCTGTCAATCTCGTGCTCTTTTCTTCCCTACTGGTATGGTGCGGCGGTGGTTACACCGAGTCGCAGAAAAGAATTCCCTATAAGTTACTGGGAAATTGCAGATCGTCGGTGGATAAGCTATTATCCACAACAAGGTGTTTCTTCAGTTAGTTCGTGGTCACATGGGGATTATGGGGAATGAAAGAGCTGACATTTTAAACAAGTCTGGCTCTGGTATTCCGATCCTTGAAGCGGAACCTGCCGTGGGCGTTGCCACCTCAATTATCGGGTTTCTTATCAACGTGGTTGTTCGTATGATGCAGGTGCTCAAAACTTTTTCTTGGTGGGCCTAATAAGAATATGTGTGACTTTTTCTTGGGGCACGGAAGGAAACAATGCAGACCTGTGGTTGGCATCATCACCGGCCACAGCTCGCTTCACGCTCAACTAACTAGGATGGGAGTTGTTGACAGCCCTGAGTGTCTATCCTACCTGGAAGGAGGGCCTGGGATAACAGAACACTTTCTGTATGTTTACCCGACCTTTGCCCGGAGCAGGTTGGATACGTTTGTGTTGTATGCCCTCCAATTTGTGAATGAGCTGATACGCTTGTCTCTGCCCTCCTATCTGTGAATGATCTGAACAATTTACCTCATCTCATGTACTTCGTTAAGAGGTTAGGAAGGTTTTGGTGAAAGGTTTTTTTAGCAGGCTAGGACGATGGGCCGCCCTACCTAGCCTCCCTGCTTGGGATCACTCGTCCTATGCATATAAAAAAAAATCTGTATAAAGCTGTTATCATGTTACGTTGCAAGATTTCAGTCTTATTAGTATGTGTTGGTAGTCTCTGTTGATTAGATCTGTGGCTTAGCTTAAATCAGTTAAATCGTTTTTTCCATGTAGATGGGGCATGCTTCTTTGAATTCTGGTTTTATTCTGTTTTGCTGTGTTTATGACTGTCGGGGGGAAGTAGTCTGTGAAGCGCAATTCTGAGCAAGGTGAAAGCTGTATAAGAGGAAAGCATGCATACTTGTTAGATGGAATTTGTTGGTTTGTTGATTTGGTGTTTATGTTGGTATGAGCGTTTTGATGTTTTTGTAGATCGCTTTGGCATCTCCCTCGAGAGTGCGTACAGTAGTGTGGTATAGTTAGCTGAGTGCTATGGGCGCGAATTGGTACTTCTCAAGACGAGGTAAAGTTACCTTAGTGAAATAGAAATTGAGATTTTTGACTGTGTGGGTACTGTAGTAAGTGCTAGGCAGATGGCCCACGATGCAACGAATTTATGTGCTCATGTAAGTCAGAATAATAAAAGCTCAGACATAGTGGTGCGAAGAGAAAGACAGACATAGCCTCTTGGGCTATGGGGCGAAAGGATGTCTAAGATGATGAATAAGTTGATAAATAACGGAAATCAGGTATGTATGTTAGTAGTGCTAATATGGTTAGTATGCATGGTCAGCTATAAGATCCAAATGGTGAATCTCGAAGCCTATCCAGACTGAATTTGGCATATCTTAACCTTCACGTGGTCCACTCTGCCATCGTCCAAAAGACGCTATTACCTGTATAGGCCAAGTACAATTATTTTAGATACTACTAATAAGATCTAGGCCCGAACGGAGTTACCAGTACCGTTTAAAAAAGATATCTAGCATGAAAGATTGAAACTGGGAGTATTCATGGTCCGTTGATCATGCTTTACGAAAGCCATACCAAATGGGCGGCCCAACATCGGCTAACTTGGTACTACGGGGTTAGAGGAGCCCTGGATAACAAGGTTTTATCCACCTCAACTTGGGATGGCCCCTTTATGGGGGCATCGTAGTGGCTGTGGTCTAGGGTGTCGTGACCTGAGATCGGCAGAGATGGGATAGGTCTCGCTTCTACCAGTAAGTTGATGTCATGCCATGCAATCTTGGCATACTGGTAGTCGTTGTTTCGACACGAGGAATTTGATTGATCTTTACAATCCGTGCATAAAGAATGCCATGAGATTAAGCCATACTTGGCAGGTGCTCACGTAAAATCCTGACATGTTTCTGTCGCATTGTCAAGGGAGAAGTCTGTGAAGTGCAATGCTGAATAAGGTGAAATCTGTATAAGAGGATGGCATATATACTTGATGGAAGAAATTTGGTGGTTTGTTGTTTTTATTGTGCTGAAGATCGCTTTGGCATCTCCCACGAGGTAAGTACAGTAAGGTAGTATGGGTGAAAGATACAATATGATCGAATTGGTACTTCTCACGGCGAGATAACTATACCTTAGTAAAATAAAAATTGAGATTTTTGGCTCTGTGGGTACTGTAGTATGGCTTTAATGACAGAGTGGTCATTATGCAGAGAATTTAAGTGCTCATGATAGTCAGGATAATAAAATCTCAGACATAGCCTGTTGGGCAGGGGGCGAAAGGATGCTTTAGTTGATGAATAAGTTGATGAATAACGGATATCAAGTGTATATGTTGGGCGCTTATATGGTTAGTATGCATGGTCAGCTATAAGATCCAAATGGTGAATCTCGAAGCCTATCCAGACTTGAATACGGGCATATCTTAACCTTCACGTGGTCCCCCTGACAGTGATGTATTACCTGTATTGTACAATTCTTTTAGTAGTTGCAAATAAGATTTAGGCCGAAACGGAGAAACAAGTCCCGTTACAAAAAGGATATCTTGCATGAAGATAGCCACTGGGAGTATTCATGGTCTATTGATCATGCTTTACGAAAGCTATACCAAATGGCTAGCCCGACATTGGCGAAGTTGGTACCACGGGGTTGAGGAGCCCTGAGTATTGGAATATTCACCTCAACTTGGGATGGCCCCTTTATGGAAGCATTGTGGTGGCTGTGGTGAAGGGTGCCGTAACCTTAGATCGGCAGAGATTGGATGTCATGTCATGCTTTATTGGCACACTGGTACTTATTGTTACGACATGAGGCCGTTGATTATCGATAACAATCCGAGCATGAAGAATACCGTGAGATTAAGCCATAGTTGGCAGGTGCTCACGTAAAACCACAAGGACTTTCTGTCTCATTATCAAATGCGAATGTGTGTCTGCTTTGCATTTTGATTGTGTTTATTCCTTGACAATGTGTGTTTAATGCTCGAATAGTTGTTTTAAGCTTTTTATATGATTTCCTTATGCATGTGAAATCCCCTACCTAGCATTCTAACTGATGTGTCACTTAACTATGTTATGGAAGAAGCACCAAAGCAACCTGATATAAAACTTATACTCAGGGGAGGAAGGATGAATTGGCTCCGTTAAATTATAGGCGCGAGCATTGGAAGGGCGAGAAACGCAATGGGGGTGGAGGTTGGCACTGGGGATGAGAAGCCGATCGGGGTCGTAATATATGCACGAATGGAAATGGAATGGTGTGCTGGAAATTAAAAGATTGGGTGGAAGTTTGGTGGGTAGATAGGTGGAGGCGAAGATAACCTAATAAGAAGATAGGAATCAACCGAAAAAAATTGAAAATTTTTCGTGTTTTCTAGATAGAATCAAATAATGTCATATACTTTCGTCTTTTGGGGAAAAAAATTGTAGTGCGACTGAGACAACGAGTTAAAAACATATATCGAGAGAACGTAGGATTATGCGAACGACAAAATCTTATTGAATGCCTTAAAATCTTTTCAAGCTATTCATAATATTATACATCGGGTAACACTACCTCAATTCATTAAGAAAAAGATAAATTCCGCTTTGGCCAAGATGCTGAAAGGAGATGTAAAATTCCTCTGAAATAAAATTCTCATTTTTCCCGAAAACAGCGAATGTAAAAATAAAATAGCTTAATGATTAATGCCTTGCATTCGTAAATTATGAGAAAAATCATCTGATCAAGTAGCTATTGTATATGAATACATATACCGAACACAATATATAATACCCTAATAAATTATTATTAAAATCTTATTATGATGTTTTGTTATGTACTAAATCTGATTTTTTACAGTACCAAGATAGAAAATATCCAATTACGTGGAAAAATCCTCTGAAGTTTTCATAAGTTACGATAACCCATATACAAATTAACATGGTAGGTACCTACTTTTTATGAATACTATAGACTTGATTGGCAATTATAACCTCTCTCTCATCTAGATGCATGATAATTTAACCACGTCTGGTAATGATATACAGGTTGTTAAAAGACGCACTTTTATCTTAGCAAGATGTATGGGTGAAGTCAATGTCCGTTGTAAAGCCCAGTATTTTGTTCATTTAGCGGATAAATATTTAGCAGTAATCGAACAGGGACCTTTTTGACGGCTAAAATTGTTCATTGTTTTGAAATATAGGTGGCTGCTTTTGACAATCAGCTATTGTGCATTTGTGATATTATTTCGTGTTCTTTTGGATTGCTATTGCAATTACCCAATCCCGATATAGTAAGGAAAATTATATTTATACTCACTATTTTAATTTTTTTTCAAAATAATTGTCTAATTTAAGACGGATTTTTTTTAGCAGAAAAAAATAAAAACATAAAAAAATACACCGCCGCTCTTGTATTCCAATTTCATTCCACTTCAAAGGTTCAAACTTTAGCATGGAAAAAAGGTATTGGGCATCCGGAGCACTACTTTCCAATATTGGAAAGTAGGCGACGTGACCACTACGTTTATGGATGGCAGTGACTTTTCTATATGATACGTTTGCCTTGAACGACATTTGTTTGATTGTGCTCCCAATTCAATTAAAAAATTCAATTTAAAAATGGTCATGAATTGTTGTGTACCCCAGTGCTCTAGCAACTTTGATAAAAATAAGCGGGTCCAATTCCATCTGTTTATGAGGACGAAAAACTTAAATCTGTATGAATTTGTAAGTTAAAGTTGGGAAAGGAACCGTCGAAGATATGTCGTGTTTGCAGTGAGCACTTTGCAGAGAACGACTATACTATAACATCCTTGGGTAAGCATAATATATTTTTATAGATAAAGTTATCAAAGGTAATACAATTTTAATTACATAGGAGAGTTCAAAATCTTCTCGAAGCCGGCTGTACCTTCAAAAAACTTGCCGTTAACAAAGCTCCAATGTCCTTGCAACTGTTCGAGCACTGACAAATTGAAAGCAGAGACAGCAGCAGCAGCAGAAGCAGAACTTGAAAGTTGATCAAATCTAAAAAATTCTGCTTCTGCTCAGTACTGCCAATATAAAGAAAACTCCAGTTTTTATTTCGTTGTTGGCGTCCTTTTTTTTAGAATAGTCAAAAGGGTTTAATAACAAAATATCTATGAAGAAAAAATTAATAATTTTTTTAGAGATAACAAAATGTTATTTGACAAATCGTGTAGCTCCTTCCGCTACACCGACGAAAAAGAAAAGAAATGGCAACAGATTTCTAAGGAATTAAATATTTCAGGTAAACTTGTCGTCTATAAATTAATGATGAATTATAAAAGTAAATTATACTTACTATAAATTTACTGTAAACTCTCCATTTTATTACAGTGGAGCTTGCTAAAAAAAGGTGGAAACGTTGCGCGAAAAGTTTAAGAGGGAAAAAAATCCACAAAATCGCCCATCTGGCATTGCATCATTGCCGGTGAGCAATTGGAAATATTAGGTACATTTATTGTTTTAGACGGTTGCAGTGAGCATGTATTTCAACTCTTGATTAATTTTCAATACAAGTGTAATTAATAATTATATTTGTAGTACTTCTAGCAATTTCACCAGCTGCGATGAAAATATGATTCCGATTACTTCGAGGACCTTTCCGAATGTATTGAAATTGTTGCCCCCGATTCTGATGACAGTGAAATACATGGAGAATCTCAAAGTACTTCTTTTGAGTTGTCGTTGAAGCCAGGAGCTGGAAGACGACGTGCCAAAAGAACGATATATGAGGAGGTGTTGATTAGATATGCTTACAGTAAAATGTCTTCACTTATAAATGCCGCTAAGGAAGGATTTTCTAAAACTACGCCAGTAAGCGCATTTTTTCTATCACTCTCCTTACATATTGATAAAAATAAAATTTTGAAATACTATGTATTTAAGTGTTTTATTTTCGTAAGAAATAGTTTTGTGCGAAATTGATAAGTGCACTAAAAGCCAGAATTTCTTGAACATTAACCATTGCAGGATTTCTACATCCGCTGGACCGCAGTTTTACGAATTAAGGTTTGCTGCGAGTACGACCACAACATATATTTTTTAGTGAACCGAAAACTCAAGTTTTTTGGATTATTTAACTGGAAAGAATTAAGAAATTTAATAATATAATAAATATAATAAATATGATGCTTTAATCAAATATGTATTTTATTTATAAAAGGAATTGGAAACTGCATTCGTCACCTAAGTTAAAAGTGAAGGAAATTCCAGCGTTTTATTTGTGAGATTAAATAATCTTTCAACGTGTCTCTGAAATTGAAGGCTGTACGTGGAGCATTGAAACTTGTGTAAAGTTTGCTTTGCTGTAAAATCATTCCGTCACGACGCCAGAGTCCTTTGACTAAGTTTCCTCCTTCGAAGTGATCGACATAATCTACAGAGCAATATCGGCCATCGTACATTTTCACAAAATTATGCAAAACAACTACTGCCTTTATTATTTTGTCCGCATTCTCTGGGAAACAGTTGATTGTTGTGAATAACACCCTCCACTTTGAAGCTAATATCCCAAAGGTGTTTCTATCATCCTACGTGCACTTGAAAGAGTTTTATTAAAAATCTCTTTGTCTGCTGGGAGTGTTCTACCCGGATAAAGCCTCACTATAAATTTTTTTTAGAGGAAAGGCGGCATCAGCTACAAAATAATATGGGATTTTTATGTTTGAATTTGGCAATTCGGATTCTGCTGGCAACTGAAGACTTCCACCCAACAATTTTTTGCCAAATATACTTCTGACAAATATTCTGCCATCGCTCTGGCTGCCATACGCACCGATATCAACAACAGTGAAGCAGTAGTTGACTGTGACATACTGCAAGAAGAACGATGCTGTGATAGTGCTTATAATTATAATACAACGATCCTGAATTCGGTGGACAGACAATTTTCACATGCTGTCCATCAATAGCTCCGACACAATTTGCCATCCCCGACATAAGGTAAAAATTGGTGGCAATTTTTCGCCATTCATCTTCATTTGGTACAGCCAAGCAAATTCCTGAGAGTTCTTCCCAAATGGCATCGCATGTTTCTAAAATAATTGCACCAACATTGGAGACTCCCATTCTAAACACCCAAGATAGATACCTAATATTTTTAATAAAATTGTTAATGCTTCCTAATAGTAGAGTACTCTACTTACACCAATGTAAATAATAGACGGCATCCAGCGCTAATTGGTTACCGCCGTGAAATTTTCGTGAGCCGTTCTTTTAAAATAACTGCAAGCAGTTCAAACTCGGAGATACCCATTCTGGTAAATTTTTGAAATTGTTCCGAAACTAATATAAGCGATAAAAATTGATAAAACTTGCTCCATAAAATTATAAGGGACTAGCATTTTTCAATTATAAAATTTAAATTAATATTCACAAACAAACAAAATTAGCATAATTTTTTTAAAAACTGTAACACCTGACATTTGTTATTGACAAGCAACTGTCACTGTTTTCTGCTTCTGCTTTCAATGTGTCACGGCCTTAAAGCAGCAAATAAGGAGCGGTTTAAGCGACTTCAGCAGATAGCAGTATTAAAAATACGAACCAAAGTAAACTGACAAAATTACTAAGTTGTTTCTACGATTTATATTTCGGACTCATTTCCCTTGTAGAGCTGTATTCAAGAAGCAAAAAATACCCATCCTAATGATGGTTCCAGTCAAAATAAAATTGATTTAAACAGCAATAAGAAAATAGCTTCAACTACCGATGCTGGGCTTCAATGTGATATGATATCAACAAACCCAAACATTCAAAAATCGTCTACACAAACTCCTTCGGATTTTCGCCTCATATCTTACAGGCGTCTTAATTGTACTGAAATAGCTTATTTTATGGGTCAGGATCAGAAAAGATTTGAGGTATTTGTTACCTTAGTAACAGGTCATCACGGTATGACTGATTCCCTTCAAACTCTGAAAGAAGAGTTGAGCTATTATTACTTTTTAAGTATCGGCACAATTGCGACTTTCTGTTTATACAAAATCTATTTTGTATAGATAGAAGTACAGCTTCAAATTTATTTAAAAAAAAAAATACAGAGGAAATTTTTGTAACGCTTAAAAGTATTAACTTCTGGAATATTTCCAAAAATTCAGTTTGTCGTGCTATAATAGACTGCACGGAGTTCACTGTAGAGAAATCCGAAAAACCGTACTTTCATCAACTAACCTTCTCTTCATATAAAAATAGACCAAAATTCAAGCTCTTAGTTGCAGTTGATGAGAACGGTTTGGTATTGTTTGTATCCGATACGTTTGTTGGCTCCATCAGTGATCGCGAAAAAGTAATATTATTGAACATTTTAAGAGGGTCGATACTGTTATGGCTGATCGCGGTTTTAACATTTCAGATATACTGGAGAAGAAATGGGTAGCTTTAAATATTCCGTCTGTTTTAAGAGGTAAAAATCAAATAAATGAAGCTGAAGTTATGGGCACAAGATGTATTTCGAATAAGCGAATAATTGTTGAAAAGGTAATTGGTCTTGTGAAAATAAACAAAATTCTTTCTAAAACTACGCCAACATCTCTATGGCCTATTGCAAACAAACTTATATGAAATTGCTTTCTACTCTGCAATTTGAAAATATAACAAAAATAAGAATTTCCAATAAATAAACAAATAAATAATTAATTTCGATAATAACAATAGTTTTCTATAGTAATAAAATGGACAGAAAATGAATTCGAGATTGTACCGTATCGACTCTATATATATTCCTTTTGGTGTCCAAACGATAAAATCACACACGTGAGCAGCAGTAACATATACCTGAATTTGGATTTGTGTATAGTACTGATGCCTTCTATTCAGTCTTCCAGATTTTAAAAAATGTTACTGAAGATGGATGACCTTCATGTAATGAATATGGACATTTTATTTGCAATATTCTTGTTCCATCTTCATTTATTCCATAGGGCGTAGCAGCTACAAAGCTATCTTCCCTATCAATAATAATACCACATTTATAAAAAGCTTCCCCAACATATGCTCCAAACTGAACTCTAACAAAATCCTCGTTCCGCTGACCCCAAAGCACCGGCTGTGTCCGCAAATTACAACCCTTTATACGAGGGCTGTCCAATAAATACTCGAACTGAGGTCATAAAAACTTTATTTTACAAAATTTAGGATACATCAATCTTATCTCCCTCAAAATACTCCCCATTTGTAGCAATGCACTTTTCCATTGTTCAAAGCATCCCCGCAAGTTCTCAGAAGTCAGACTTTTCAGTAGCATGGTATTGATTTTTGATCGGCTTTTTTACATTTTTTTGTTCGTGGTTCACCTTTTGCTTTTCATTCTGTACTCTGCGATTTCAATTCAACGTTGTACTCGAAGAACCATGATTCGTCCCCAGTGATGACATTTTCAAGGAAACCGGAAGTTTTAGCGGAGTTTTTCCAGTCGGTGAAGCATTCGACCCTTCTCAGTTTTTGGTCAGGTGTCAACAACTTTGGGACGATTTTTGTACACAATTTTCTCAACTCCAAATGTTCTGTTAAAATGGGGTGTACAGACGATTTTTCCAAATTCAGTTCTTCAGCAATCATCCGGGCAGTTAATGGCTATAAGAAAGCACAAGAGACTTAACTGTTTCGATCTTTTCATCAGTAGGTACCGCTAGTCGACGGTCGTCCTGCTCTGGCATTATGCTTGCAGTCTTCACGGTCCTCACTAAAATGATTGATCCGTTTGAAAACATCTGTTTTCTTCAGTACGTTCTCTCCATAAGCAGCTCTCAACATATCATGAATTTCTTGTGAGTTTTTCCCAAGTTTGACTAAAACTTTGATATTGACTCGCTGTTCCATCTGCTCATCAATCCCCATCGTCGACAAGAACAAAATAATGACACCACAAAAAAAATCGTAATTTCACTTGTACGCTTTCCTCGACCGTCTGATAGTGACTGCCGCTTCAGTGGGTCCCCCGCCAACAGATTAGCCAGTATCCATGGCCAAGCTTGACCTCAAAGCCACCACAGCAGCTCAGTTCGCGTATTTATCGAAAGACTACGTATGCTGTCTTAGAAAACCAACGCAATTTCTTCCAGTCTTTACAGTGCTGATGACATTATGGGCTATGGAAGCAGTTAACCTAGTCTGCCGGAATTTTTGCCATTTTTTGCCTTGCGATCGCGTTTCTCTTTCTATACTAGCGCGTTGTGAGGTAGCGGTAGCTATTTATTCTCAATAGCAGCAAATACTCCAAGCTTTTTGTACAGTACTGGTGATCCAAGAAATTCGCATGCATATTACCGTTTCGTGAGTTTAATGCTGGAGACGACATGCTTGAGTTTATATAGTTATTTACAAATAGGTCAGTTTTCTTCCCACTTATTGCAACAGCTGGTGTTGAAATTCCTAGCATCTGATCCACTGTTACATTTTCCAAGTTTCTTCCTGGTTTTGGATGATGCCTAACCTGAAGGTTCTCTGTGCAAGTATTTTCTTTGCTATATTTACCTTAAATTTATAACCTTAGCATTTATAAGCTTACATGCAGCACCTTCAGGACAATTACAATGGCTTGCAATATAAGTCTTTGCTTTGTTCCTAACCTAATATTTACAGAATAGTCCACCGTTTTTTAGTTTCCGTAGAAAATAAATAAAATCCTCAAATACCAGAAATGTAATTAATTTAGAGTAGGAATTATAAAATAATTTCCTTTCCTTTTTAGTCCAGCCTCAGCCATTCTTTCAGTGAACCACTCTGAAATAATTCTTGGTGTAAACCAGCTGATTAGGTTATTTTTCAAATATATAATGGACCTGTATGGTACATTTGGGATAGGCTTGCAGCTAGGGGCAGGTGTAATATTAGAAATATATGCCTTCCTGGAAAATTTGTGTTTTTCCCAGCATTGTCATCTTCAACGAGATCTTATTACAGTTTATGTTTTAATATTATTTAAGAATGTACATATACATATACCTTTTCGTCAATTACCCTTTGTAACCAGCGATTTTTGCACTATGGAAACGGAGTTTTCCCTTGAGTTGCTCCATGGTCAATAATAAATAAAGAATTTGAATATTTTCTTCCTCAAAATATAAATATAGCACCTATTTGACAGCTATGAAGAGCGGTCTGTCCATAAATCCGATAGTGCTGCCTAGAATCCAGTTGTTAGTTTTACAAGTATTGACATGCCCCATTGGGCGGATAAATCTGATGGTAAAAATATGAATGTGAAAATTACTGGCATCTACAGCGATTTGGTTAAATATTTCGCTAAATTTCACCGCTAAATTTCCACATACAATTTATCCGCGAAATGAACACAATACTAAGCTTAAGGCATAAAACAATCGTAACTGAATTATTGTACTACTTGTCCTCCATATTGCATCCATTCGATTCATTGCTGAGCGTGGCTGGTTTTTCAGGTAACTAACACTGTAAAGCTTAATTCATTTCTTCGATAAGTAGCTTCAAGAAATCCTTACACTCTATCTCCCCTCATCTGACATATTTGAACTTTCAAGTATAAATTAAAGCTTCCAAGACATCCTGAGAAGTACACTGAGTTCCTCACCTGGTACAACTGGTGGGTAACTTTAAGTTACAACTATGGTCTCTGATAGAATCTAACTTAAGGCCTAAGCACAATTGCGACGGCAGAGCGAAAACGGCAGACGGCAGACGGCAGCGGGAAATTCGGTTGTCAAAACAGACCGCCGAAAGATTGGGAACACAATTGCAACGACAGGCGGTGAGCGACGTTTGTGAAAGAAGAGGGTACTGAAATTTCATTTATTAAATGTTTCGAGCGTTTTAAAAGGAGATTTTTAATAAGAACATTTTATATTATATTGAAAGAAATGTAATGGACCAAAGTGTGGAAAAAAAACTGAAAATGCAGAAATTAACTAAATTCAACACTTTGAAATATCCATCCAAACCACGTCTTTTTTGTCCACTTGTCTTGTCTGTCTTTCATGTCTTGCAAATCATAAATTATTCAATAATTTCGTACTTCCTCAATAAATTTTTCTTCAAAGCTCATTATTTCAAAATTTACCGCGGCGTGCTACCACCTCAAAAAGACAAAATTGAATGCCAAAACAATTTCATTCGATTCATTTTGTTGGTAACACTTCAGCGACGACGGCAACATCGTCGTTCGTCGTAATTTGGTGCATTCGGATAAGACGCTGTACTTTTAGATGGTTGACAGAGGATTTTCGTCGTCGTTTTCCGTCTGCCGTCGCAATTGTGCTTAGGCCTTTAAACTGGTGGTTAAGCTATTGGATATCCCAGTGCCTCTTAGCGAGCTTGATTCATTACATTATTACAAAATTATGTTCTGGCTGAGCAGATTGCAGAAATAACGTACTAACTTACAAAATCTTCAGTTTTGAGCCACTGGTTGAATTTATTGTAACATAATATATGTTCTATATTACTGAGCGCGCGATAGAGTCACTTTTACAATATATAAGTGCCATGTGTTATTTATGTTTGTTTATATAAAGCTTATGAAAATATTCTTTCCTAGCGTGGATCGTAATAAAATAAAAGAAATAGCAAATATATGTGTGACTTTAAAGCAGCTTAGTTCATTCATGTGTGGTGACTACAGACGAGCTTTTGCCTTTGGAACTACTAGAGACTAGAGAGAATGTAATAAAATAACGACGGAGTTTATACAGCCTTTACTCCATTTTCGAAATGAATTTTTGTATTAGAATTTGTACTTAATTCTACAAGAAAACAAGAAAACAATTTCTAAGTAATATTTGAATAAGAAAATTCATTCAAACTACTGCATGTGTAAAATATTTACGTATTTGTTCTCGTTGGTTTTTGGGTATTTTTAACTGGTAATATTATATGAAATGTTTCGTAACGATTTAATCTTATTCTTATCATAATTTCATTGTTTCTCATTGTTTCAGGTTTGGCAGGATTATCCAATAGCAACTTTCCCCTAGAGTACCTATGTGTGAGAAACTTGTCGATTCGATAGATGATGAAGTACTAATTTACGTTTAGTACTTTGCACACATTCAATTTGTTTAAATATGAATTCATTCCTTTACAGGGTCTGCCATAACAACCCTAACTTTGGTATATAATTGGATGAACCAATAGAAGTCCTTTCGCGTCACCTGGCCTAATTTTTTTGATAATACGAAAACCAAGAGTTAATCATCCTAGTGTTTTACAGGCCAGTCTAGATACAACAACATTTTTAAGGCTTACGTAAAATTATCTAGTACTCGATAGGGTCTACAAATTAGGGGATTAACTCGTTAATATTGAATGTTGCTATAAAAACTGAGCCAGTTCCCCGAATAAAGTCGAGTTAAGGTAATGTATTTTCTGGGTATTTGACAACCTATCATTGTTTGAAATTAATGAGGAATATGTATGGTGAAATGACGGGCAATGAAGAAAAATGTCAGTGAAGAAGATTGGTTTAATTTCGACAGTTTTAATTGCTTTTATACTGCTTCTAAAGATTGCAATGTACGCTCGTCGGATGACCAGTTATAAGTAGTAACAACAATAATTATCGTTTATTATAAACCATGAAGCCTTGCAATTAACTTTTATAACAATTCAGTATTCCATAATTATCCATATATCTACATATACAGGGTGTCCCGTACGTACCGCATTTCCTTTATAGCACGGATTCCTCACTCATTTTCGAAAAATAAATTATATGGGAGGAGAGCCGTAAAATCACGGTGTGGGCGGTAGGTTTTGGGTGCTTTTATCCTAATACCATGTAACTTTCTTTTTCTTGTTATATACCCTATGAAGGTGATTTGCATCTCAGGTGATAGTAAGCCCTCTACGGTTTCCAACAAATGCCCAACCACCTCTTTACTCCCTTTCTGTCGGTAGTTATAGGATATCAAAGTCAAAAGATTGGATAATTTTGCAATTTCTTTTTCAATTTTAACGATTTGCCCGCCAAAATGCATAATAACTATACAGTTTTATGAAAAAATTTAAAGACCCCAGAATGTTACCTTTCATTTGTACCTACTTAAATGCTACCGTTTTTGAGATATTCCCGTTTTTATGATGATAGGGTATATAACAAGAAAGTTACATTTTCCGGCTCTCCTCCCATATAATTTATTTTTCGAAATTGAGTGAGGAATCCGTGCTATAAAGGAAATGCGGCACGTACGGGACACCCTGTATATGTATATATTTTTTTCTTTGATTGATGTCGAATGTCGATAACATATTATGTAACTTAAGTTCTTTTTACATGGCATGGTTCTGTTTCCTATTAGTTCTACATATATAAGCTTAATCTGAAATGTATACATGATTCCTTAATCCATATGGCGGGTCTTCATTCACATATTTATACTATAACTCTTCCTAAAAATGTAGGTAACATATTATTTCTTATTTTATACACATATATACAGGGTCTTTCCTCCATGATGATCAGTAGAGCAGGAGCTGATAGTACTCACCTAGACAAAAACAAAATGTATGGCAGGGGAGGGGAGCGCCTCCGAATTACAGGGTGATTAAGAAAAATGCTAGATTTTCACAAAACACTCTGAATCTTAAAAAGTACAGGGCGTATGGTCACAGTCAAGAACTCATTGCAAAACTTCATGGCGCTTCCAACGTCTGCTCAATCAGTCCCATATCTTTCTCCTCTCAGGAGTTCTGGTGGTCTAAACTAAGAATTTCGGATTGTCTTGATTGACTTTGAAAAGCCTTTTTTTACAAAGAAGTGATTAACATAACTCTTTTTATAAAAACTGCAAACTGTAGGCTCTACTCTTTAATTTGATCTATTTCACCTATCTACTAACTGTAGCCGTAAAAAGGTTGTTAGCTCTTAACCAATTCTCAAAGTTGTTCTCAAACCTATTTTCAAAGATAATTTCTTTCATTAGTGACTGAAAATCGTAATTAAAAGAAAAATCGTCAGACCTGTATAGGTTATAAGCTAATACCTGTTTACCGGATAGTATTAGGACAAAGAGTAGAGTCTACAGTTTACAGTTTTTATGAAAAAAAGTAATGGAAAAAACATAAAGGTCAAAGTAAAACAAAATGTAAGAAAATCCAAAATTTTTTGTTTTGCGTCATACCTCTTGTAAACCGGATATTGGGCTGATTGAGCGGTCATTGGAAAGACCATGAAGTTCTACATGCAATAAGCTCTTAACTGTGAACACACGCCCTGTACATTTCAAGATACAGGATGTTTTGTGATAAACTAGCATGTTTTCTTAATCATCCTGTAACTCCGAGACGGTTGATATGCCCCCGCCCCCTGCCATTCAATGTTTTGCTTGCCTAGGTGAGTACTATCACCTCGTGCTCTACTGACCACTATTGAAGAAACACCCTGTATAAATCAATGTATTGAAATATATCCTTTGTTTAGTTCTGATCCATTTTAAGGTATTTAACATCCGACTCACACTATTAGGTATATTGAATTTTGGTATTGGAGAATAGAAGAATTTAAGATCTATTTATTTATATCGATTCTGAATCAAATCATAAATACAAGAGGAAAACCAAACGCCCCGTCCTCAAACCACGGAACCTTCCGCTCGCCGGACGACTGCTCTTACGGTAAGAGTTGTCGCCCTCTAAAATTAATTCACTATAACTACTGAAAGCGGTTTTTTCCCGTTCCAAACTTTTTGCTCTTACTCTCTCTATTCAAAACGATTTTTCTGGCGAATTCTCTTTTTATACCGTATATGAAATCAATAGGGTAGTTTGTCATTCCCTTTGTAACTCGAGAATGCGTTCACTTAGAGTGCTGAAACTTTGCATAAGGACTTTAAAACAAAAAGCAAATTTAATTTCGAAAATGGGGGCAATCTGGCAAAGGCCTAAGAAGATCAACGCAAAGAGCTGAAACTCTCTACACTGTGTTTTCATGCAAATAGTAAATATAATTTCAAAAATGGGCGAAATCAGCCAATTCCATCTTGGTGTTGTCATACAAAAACGTAAGCCTTTAACGTATACTGTGAAAACAACCGGTCCTAGACGTTTTTATTTTACTGAAAAGTTGCTCTCAGAATATAAAATCCCATGAAATTGGTTATTATCAGTTTTCCTGTCCGACGAAACGTTCTAAAAATATATGCGAAAAACCACTTCAAAAATTAAATTTGCACAAAAGGGTGACCATCGACGAAATTACATGTGGGCATTCATCTATGGTAGGGTATCCTAAGAATAGCTTTTAAGCCAATTGTAGCTTTTTATTTGTTATTCGCTATTATTAAATGTTTCCACTGCCCTTCTAGTTTACGCCAGTTTTTTTTTTCCTATATACCTAACCGTTAAAATTGAAGTGAAGCCGGGTTCTATAACACGGAGAGTTGGGGAGTTTGCGAGATGAGAATTTTTGTTTTCCTCATTTAAAACTCCCTAACTCTCCATTCACACATACTTGGGGAGTTGGGGAAAATGTGAGAAGTGTCGCAATATTGTCGGATGGCTAACTCTGTGTGGCAGGGTCGTAGAGCATTGGAATTTTTTCCTACGCACTTAGGAACAAGAGTACAAAAATATAGGTAAAAAATTTGTTCGGGAGTGGCTTTTGTAGATGGGGGCTCGTAATAGCCTTCATTGGGAGTTCCATACAATAGGTTATGTTTGGTATCATATTAAAGAGGGAGGAGTGGATAATCGAGTGGTCTAGCTACTTTTTTATCATTTTAATGTCATAACTGACTTTTACCGCCGAAAGACGGATTTTTGCGTTTGGGTCGTATACACCCCCGTTCTTATATTTTGCATATATTTCTTCCATTCTTTGTTTCACATCCATTAGTACTCTGTTGTGACAATTTTTCTCATGGAAAGTGAATTTCCACGACTTACCAGTTTTCAGAATAATGAGTTGAAAATATGTCAATTTTTGTACCAAAAAACGGTAATTTTTTCATCTTAAGAAGGACTTCTTTTCCAGTTATCTTCAAAACCATTTATCGGACTAAACTAATCACATATCTAATTAGGGGACAAAATGTAGTGCGATTTCATCCTACATACAAGCTTTAACGTGCATTTCTAACATTTCTATAGCAGCTCTTCTGTACTTGAAGACGACTAAATTGACCATTTTCGCGAGACTTAAAATTTTTAGCTGGTATATAAAACCAGGATATGCGGTGTATCCATAATTTAATTTCAAAATTCCTAGGTACCTGGATACCTTCACAAAACACAACAAAACAGACAATACTGTCAGTTGAAAATTGTTTTTATTACTTCTCCACAACTAAAGCAGCCGAGAGTTTTGTCGAGTGAAATAGAGAGTTTGGTAATTGTCAATACAAATTCCCCCAGCTACAGAACTCCGAGTGGAGAGTTAAGTGTCACAAGAACTGCCCACCCCGGTCGGTGTGTTGTACTTCTTTTGAGAAGCGATTCTTTCATTACTTGAAAATACTTCAAAGAACATTCTAGTTGACCTTCTCTTTCTACGCCTTATTTAACCACTTACCTGAGTCATAGGTACATTAGAATTTTGGGCTTTCACTCAGCATTTCGAATGTGTCATTTGAGTCTTGGTTTTCAGTGAAAGTGGTTGCCGCAAGTGCTAATTAAATTGTATCTTATGATTATAATTTGATAATTTTGATGTGAGTGGAAAAAATAACATTTCATTTATTAATCCTTTAGGCGAAGTTACGTATGTAATGTATTTGACAAAACTAGCTATAAAACTATACTCCTATTAAAGATTTAATGCAAGAAATAAAATTTTTAAAAAATTATGTAGAGGAGCAGAAAAAATTAATAAATTTACTAGTTTCCCCAGTCGAAATGAATAAAGAAACTAATGAATTAGACCTAAACGAAGTCCTACATCACAAAGTAATTTGCCATCAACTTGTTGGAAAATGTCCACTTAAATCCATTAAAGAATTCCAAAACATAGAGAAGGAAATAGAAAATATTGATGAAGATAAAATGGTAGGAATTCACAAAAACCATGTTTCTGTTATTGTAATGAAAATTAGTTTTCCATTATTTATGTAAGTATGTAACTCTGTTATTAAGAATTTTTTTAAATTCGTAGGTTTCCACGATCAAGAAAATTATTCAAAATGGAGGGTTCCAGAGAAACCTACCCAATATTTTGAATAAGGAAATAATTCGAAGTTTTAACTACGAAGGCGTACATGGAAAGGAAGCATTCAAGGAGTTTTAACGCTTCAATGATGTATTTTTCAGTAAGTATTATAATAATAAATCAATTCTTTTTAAATTATTGATTATAATTTAGATATATATTATATGTAATATAATATAATAATAAGACTTATATACATAATTACATTTTTACAGAAGTTGTTGTGATGAGGTAATTACGAAGGAAAACTTCAAAAAGCTACTGCAACTCGTTTTTAATCAAAACAAAAATAAAGAATATAAAACAAAATGTTTACAAAACAAATATAATAAAGGGCACCAAAGCAATATATTTATAGCGTTAAGGCATGGATTTAAAAATGTATTTATGTATGTATGTGTTCAAATTAATTTTTTTTTAATTTTAGATTTTTTTATATTTATGCATATATGCAGCACAATGAAGTTCTTACAAAATTACTTATTCTACCATGTGTTCTGCAAGGAGATGCAAAGGCACACTTTCAATATAATGTTACTTCTTCTTTAAGTACATCTTCAAGAACCGAGCTGGGAAGTATACGCTTGACCTACCGTCCCGCCGTAAAGTGAATGTAATGCGGGTTATAATTAAAATAAGAACTAGTACTGGAAGGTATGAAAAAAGGAATTTATGTACCTGAAAATTCACGCGGGGCTCTTATAAAATTACTTATCCCATCACGCGTTCTATAAACATTTATTCAATTACCCTCTCCAAAAGGCAACATAGTAGCCTATCTTCCATAATGTGTTATAAACGCATGCCTTCTTTAAGTACATCTTCCAGAAGCGAGCTGGGTAGTATATATTTAAACTTATGAAAGAAGGCAAAAGTTCAACTGGGTCTCATCTCCAAAACTTTCCGTGTTAGTGAATCCGGCCCCTGGTGTACCTTGCCCCACTCGCTTGTGCGAGAGTAACCTAGAAGAGCGAGCCTCTTTCTCACTTAATTTTCGAATACTACGACTCCAGACATGCCCTTTCTCACTGATGTTCTTTTTGGATTTCTCCGATATGAAAAGTTGTTGTTTGCACAATAGAAGTTTTGTTGTCGAACACACTAGTGTGACTTTTGATTTTATTTTTATGATTCGTTAGCTGGTTTTCTTTTTTTTGTATTTCTGTTTTTCTATGTTAATCTTGTTTACTTTTTTTTATTTTTATTTATTTATATTTTTACTTATTTATCAACGTGCAATAGTTTATTTTTCTGTGTTTATACGCATTTCTTAATTTTTGTGCGTGAGTGATAATTCTTCTAGAAATCTTTTCTCGTTATCAATGTGATTTTATATTTTATTTTCTCTATATCTTTTATATTTTCTTATATTTTTATATAATTTCTACTTACATTTAATTCTTTATATTTTTATATCTTCCATTTTTTTCATTTTAACTCATTTCTGCACTAATCGCTATAAGGCTTTTCGCTTTTCTTTCTGTTCTTAAATAAATTTATTTTCCATCATTTATTTTTATAAACCTAATCATGTATTATAAATAAAAAAAATGTTTCTTCTCTGTTAACTTATCACAAGGCCTGATGATGGGTCAAACCATTGCCGTCTTTATGTTCCAGGCCGTGACATTGAATTCTTTGAATGTATTAGAGTGGTACGATTTCGCACTTCTCTTAGCATTTATTCTTATAGAAAAATGCATTACTTTCAACTTCAACCTTCTGCATAATATAAATAAGCCTCCGTACTAAAAGTTTTATTCAGGAATTTTGTTATTTAATTCCTTGTGCATTTACCAGCATAAAAATCTAAGTACTTTCTTTAAGAAAATTGTTTATATTTTATTACTCAAACATAACACTACAAATAAAAATGAGAAAATGTGTTGAAATCTGTTGCCTTCATACCACAAAACACACTAGAAAGCAATCAGAGCTTTGTGCTTGCCTATTGAGCTATCTGAAAAAAAATGAGCCTTTCAACGTTTAACACACAGTAACTTCTTAAGTATAAGTAGGACAAAAAAACAATGTTAATAATTTTTTTATATTATCCCATGATGTTTCCATCAATTTAAAAATATTTCCCTCCTTCCATATTAAATAATTAAGTTTTTTCACTTCAAACATGACTCAAAGTATTTTTTAATCAATGAATCGGCAGAGGTACACATACGCCTCATATTTTCACAAGCTGCGCTTGTTCACTGCGCTGTGAATCGAATGAACGGCAACGGTTTTCTGTGTTTAACTCGTTATAACTTTAAATTATAATTCAAAGGTAATTCAAATATTAGCCTATTTTATAGGCAAATTTGTTGCCTTTATGGCAGTATAATTTATACTTTAGGTTTTTATACATTTTCAAACAAAAGTAGATCTGACTTAACAACTATTTGCTCCCACTTTGAAGTGAGCTTTCATTTCTCTGTGAGAAAATACACAGAGAAATGAAAGCTGGTATGAAGGCAACAGAATTCAACACATTTTCTCATTTTTGTTTTTAGTGTTAGGTTTGAGTGAAAAAATAGTTACAATTTTATTAAACAAAGTACCTAGATTTTTATGCTGGTAAATGCACAAGGAATTAAATAACAAAATTCCTGAATAAAACTTTTAGTACGGAGGCTTATTTACATTGTGCAGAAGGTTGAAGTTGAAAGTAATGCATTTTTCCATAAAAACAAATGCTAAGAGAAGTGCGAAATCGTACCACTCTAATACTTTTGCAAGTAGTAAAATCGTTTTGTGTCACGGCCTGGAACATAAAGACGGCAATGGTCAAACCCGACCCGAAACGTTGCGGCCCTAACAAATAAAAATTATATAAAAAAAATGAAATAATGCAACTTTTCATACTGTAGAATCCCAAAAATAATCCTTGAATTACCTGGTAAAAATTGTTCACCCGGTGAAAAATTACAACCACTGTTACTACTAAATTTTACACCGGTTCGCAACTTCGTTTATAGTTTACATTGTTTTTACGTCTTTTGATTGTATTGCGTTTTTAAGCACATATGCAAAGTATTTAAAATATTTTGATTTTACGTATAGCTCCTTTCATTTATCGGAAAAGTCATATGTATCTATATGTATATATGTATATAAATTGACAATATGCTATAGGAATCCAGGCTAAGGTAAGTATAATTTCGTCAATAGTTATAGGCAATAAAAGGTCAAGGTCTATTAGTGCTAATAATTCAAACATGCAGGTCTAACTATTTATGTAACTAGCTAATAATTAGAATGAGAGCTTATTCTTAACGAAAAGCACCACCTTCCACATAAATGAGATGTACAATAACATTGCTCTTCTAGAATACAAAAGACATATTGTAACGTAATAAAAGAAATAGAAAACATAAGCTTTTTTTCTTCAGAAAGTCCTGATCTATAATAACTTAAAACAATTGAAAACTACAGGCAAGAAACAATCTAAGTCCAAATTTCGCATTTAAGATAAAAAGCCATTTTAAGTTTTAAATCTTCGTTTTCGAATCTTGTATCGGATAAATTTTTAATGAACCCACCTAAAGAAAATATTTTCTTTATGCATATGTACAGTGCACGGGAGCAAAACGCACACATGCATATGCTGTGCATTTACCCGAAAGAGGAAGGTTCCATCAGTTGTTTATTTAGCATAGAAATATGAAAAAGGTAACGATAACTTGCCACGTCTTAATTGAAAGTCATCTTATGAGTCATGGATTTTTTATTTTAATGGCAGTTTGAAATATTTTGGATAGGATTTATATACAAAGTGGACGACTAAAGCTTTTTAATTACTCCAAGAATCATTTTTCGAAAAAGTGTTCTTTGTCTGTAGTCTTCAATTTTATTTAGGTGACAGCAATAACAAATAATTATGAAGAAAGCAGTTTCAGCTCCAAACATAAAATTGAGCGAAAGTGATATTTAGGGAGACAAAAAGGCAGAGATAAAAAATGACAAATCTTACTCATTTATTTATTTATCTGTAAGGTAAAACATAATCGTTCAAATTTACTATAAACATTTTCTTGAAACTTTACATATAATAACTACTGAGAATCTGGTCCAATAGAATGTTCGAAACTTGAGAATTTGGTATAAAAACCAAGTGATTGGCTGCATAATTGTCATGTTAGCAAGAATTAATGAACTCGGGGTAAATAATAATGAATATAATATATAATAATTTAGTATTTGAAACATATGAAATTTTGAATAAAAGGCAGACTTCTTTCAGACGTAGAGTGATTGGTTATTTGAGACTCTAATTAAGTTTGCGTTATCTACAGATTTACTACAATATTTGTGATAGAGGAAAAACTAAACTTCATTACTCCCATTAACTAAACCACACTTTTTCCAAGTTGGAAGTCATTAATTCAATTAAATTCCTTTAGGATAACGATTTTCTGTAGAAATAGGTAAAATGCATATTTCAGAAAACAACCAACAAACAAAACCAACACTTTGTAATGATTTTTTTTTTTTTAATTAGAAGTAAAAGTTGTCTTTATAAAGTCATGATAATATGAAATTCTTGCATGAGCATCTGGATAATTCAAAGCACAAGGCCTACCCCATTTCACTAATAAAACAAGCTCTCCATTGTAGGTCAATGGACCACCAGAGTCATCGGGTGCTGGGATTCTCGGACCTGAAGAAGGAATTTTGTCTCTGAAGGGTAAGGTTGAGTGTTAAATTTCCATGAATACTACAAATATCACTAGAGGAAAAGTTTATGAAATGTACTCATACTATTATCGTCTTCATGATATATTTCGGGGCCAGGCCAAATCCAGATTTTCAAAAACAGTCCAGAAATATATTTATTAGCTGTGTACTTTTGTGTACCTTGTTCTAGAACTCCCATATACTGAAGAGAACCAATTGTTCTCTCGATTGAAGCTGTATTTGTACTGTTCGCTTTATTTATAAATCTTCTATGAAAATTTATGAGCCGTTTTTTTTGTATCTTTTGTTTGACCCTGTTATGCGCATACAAAACAACACAGCTATTATCCCACTAAAGATGATTATGATCTCCTAGCATCAGAATCGAAAAATTGTGAAAACGTAATTATCAGATATGTGAGATCTAGTATCGGACGTAGGAGGGAGTGCCGGTTTGTAAAGGACAACTCAGTTTTCTTTAAATTTCAAATATAAAATTTATTAAATTTCAACAGCTTAAAACTAAATATCACAGTAAATTCAATTAAAAGAAAAATTCAGAACTAAAACTAATCTACAAACTACTATACAATTCAACAAAACTTCAAGCAAAATAATAAAATAAAAGTAATAAAAAATAATAAAAAAGACAAATTAAAAGTTCAAATTAAAATTCAATGAGCTCCTGCTCAGGCGCTACCAATGTTCTCCGCGTTCTGAAAAAGGAGCGAACACCAGAATTATTATCTGTCATCAAAACGAAAGAAAAAGAAAATGTTGATGCTGCTAGTGCGTGAGGGCACAAGGGCAGCAAAATGCTTCTATAGAAACTATAATTCAGATTAGTTTCTGAATACAGATTTTGTGTACCCAAGGTGGTATAAATCTGTTTCTATATAGTAATAGTTTTTTTATGGTGCGTGCGGACACAAGGGCAGCAAAATTACTGCTGCTCGTACGTGAGGGCACAAGGGTAGCAACGTACTATAGTCGATAGA
Source organism: Dioctria linearis (assembly GCA_963930735.1). Classification (NCBI taxonomy): domain Eukaryota; kingdom Metazoa; phylum Arthropoda; class Insecta; order Diptera; family Asilidae; genus Dioctria; species Dioctria linearis. Next base: position 265,721,263 of record OZ005740.1, on the reverse strand, counting down.
ACGAGTCAGATTAGTCTCTGACAGTATTCTGCGCGTGCGCAGAAGTGTAGCAATATGCTACTATAAAGAAGAAGCGCAGATTAGTCTCTGCATCAGAATTATTCTTCTGTAAATCTGAGCAGAAGATGTAGCAGATTAATCTCTGCAGCAGAATTATTTCTTCTGCTTAGATGTGGATAGGAGATGTTGCAGATTAATCTCTACGCAGAATTAAACTTCTGCTAAGGTGTGGGCAGGAATATTGCAGATTAATCTCTGCGCAGAATTAAACTTCTGCTTAGGTGTAGGCAGGAATATTGGAAATGATAGGAATTTTCAGATTAAAGCCTAGTACGCTCTTCAAGCGAAAATTTCGTTTCCTATACAAAATCTATGTAAAAAAAAATGTGGGCGAAAAGTGCCACCTAAATTTCGGTTTGGGATTTCGTAAAGTAGTATGCTGTTCGAAAGTAAAAGTCGATGTTTAGGTCATGGAGTGCAGATGACGCTAATATGAAGTGGAGACATTTTGCCGCAGCGATCATATATCCAGACATATATTTCGCACGGAAAAGTTGACAGATATACCCTTTGATGTTTGGCGCTTTGTCACATATATGTAATTTTTGATTTTACGTGTATTACTTCAGTCAGTTTAATGTTATTTAATTTGTGATTTAACATTTTCTCCACAACTGTTTTCCGTGTAGAATTATATGCTCAGAATGCAAGCGAAATTTTCGCTTGAACAGCGTACAAGGCTTAATCTCTGAAATATAGAATTAATCTTCTATAATGAGGTTGGGAATAATATTCTTGTCACTCGGATTAGTCTCCGAAACAGATGAGCTCAGAGCCCAGAATGATTTTCTGCTGCAGCTCGTCGGCTTTATATAGCTGCCGCATCCTGTTATGAGTTCTCGTCTCTTGGCGTTGCTCTAGCGATGTCTGAATGTACCACAGAAAGCAGACTGACGTAATGTCACTTCATGACATTATAAAAAATGTAAATATTCTGGAGGTACGTATATTTGGTGCATTTTAATATTATTTATGTAATTTTTTTGTATTTATTCGCTCTTTTGGTTGTTTTTAGATAAAATACGAGTCATGATGGAGGAAATTCAGCATGTAATGAGATTTGTCGCAGCATTTTTTTGAGGTTGTGGAACTGCCATGGATAATTAGGATTAGATAAGTATTCTTTTTTATAACTTTTTAAGATTTAAATACTTTGTGGATTCCTTTTCTTTCTTTTTTATGAATTAATAGTTCACCGAGGGATTTGAAATACGTCTGTGGATTGAACAAGATAATTGTAGCTAATTCAACGCCCTTTCGGAGAAACGCAAATACGCAAACAACAAAGTATTTCCAGTATTAATGTTGCGAGGAATAATTAAAAAAACGGCGCGTAGTATAACCCAGCTGGCAGCAAATGAAGTTGAGCGGAAAGCTTCAATGTCTGACAGCGATTCTCTATAAATGAGGAGAACTCATCCCAAGAAGGAATTACGTCGCGTGATGCTACATCTTCTCATTTGTTTCTTGAGGATGGATGCAACTTCTGCGATATAAGGTTGATAATTAATCCATCGGTGATTTGTTGATTTTCCACAACATACGATAATGCACGTAAATGCCCAGTTACACTATCGTTCAAATTTCTCAGGTAATAAATAGATCCCTTTTCAGCAGTCGGAAAATTATTTATATCAGAATGTGAGCCTGGAAAATAAGCCTTTTATTATCATATTTTTTCTTTAATAATTCAATGGCCTTTTCTTATACTTTTATCTCTATCGACTGTATTGTCCGGATTGCAATTTCAGATAACGTAGAACGAAAATCCTGAAATTTTTTGATATTTGCCAATTCATCGTCATCATGCACTAATGTCTTGAACATAGAGAAAAATTTCGGCCAATCTGTTGCTTTTGTGATAAATTTTGTAAGCTTAACTGAAGAAGTCGGTCAGTTTTGCTATTATATGTTGCGAAAGAAAGTTGACTGTCTGCCATTAATGATCCCGGCGGTCTCTTTTGTGATATCAATGTCACAATTTTACTTTTTATTCCGCAGTAGGTTTCATCGAACACTTCCCTTTCTTCACCTTTAGCTTCATCCTCATCAACATACTCAATTTTCGATGGAACACTATTGAAGGAACTTAAATATCCTTCAAAAGATCCAAATCGTGTTTCTAGGTCAGCTAATGTTGTACTCGGGCAGATTTGTCCACATGCGTTTTCAATTTTTGTTTGTCGGCCTTGAACGCTTCCACGGTGAACCTATATTTCTACTAAATTACTTGCTTGAAGCTAGTTTTTTGTTTTTGTTTGCTTAATAGCGGTTGCAATGAAACAATGTATGATGATAACAAAAAATTGCGAAAATGAAATTTTACTTACTGCGATAAGATACACAGATTCTGATGATAAATAGCAATATAAAATTTTCTTACAATCTGCTGTACTGAAGTACTGAATTTCAATGGGGGTGTTCAAGGTCGCGTGCTGTGGCAATGATGATGATATTCACTGCTTTCGATAAAAGGCTATGCTTGCTTTCTTGAACGCAATGATGGTCGATACGAAATTTGTGATGCGAGAGCAATAAAACGATACCAATCTACAATCCGGTATTGAAGGACCAGAATGTTTGTTACCTAATCCAAGGGTTTGGATTAATTTACGAAAAATGAGCGATGCGAAAAATTGTAAGTGAACTGTAGGTAACGATGTGTTGAAACGAAAGATTGAAGGAAAGTGACATTTTATTACAAAAAAAGGAAGCAATAGTCTAAAAAAAGTGCTGCCAACATTGAAGTTTAAAGTTCATTTATATGACTAGGCTACGTTCAGAAAGATGGCAAATTCAAATTATAAATGTGTTACGTGTTGACTTAAGCAGGATTTACATTATGATGACATCCAATATTTACAGAAATGTTGTTTATTGAAATTTAAATGCTGCGGAAGCAATCATCGCAATACCTCACACGTACAGTCCCCCTCTATTTTTTATGGCAAAGCTCTTAAATTGTCAAAATGTCTACTTGGAAATTATCAGAATCGTTTTTTTTCGTAGATATTCAAAGACGGATCATGAAAAGAAGTATAATTTTACAATTTCTAAAATATTGCATGAAAGCACGAAGGAGTTCGAAGCAAAGGATGAGATTATATCGAAAAAATTTCTCGCAAAATATCAGTTGGTACTATAATTCAGTTCTGCAATCATCATTTTGTACGATAACGAAATTTTTATTTAATATTTATTTCATATAATAAACAAAAAGTTCACTCAAGTGCTCACATGAAAATAATTCCACTCCACTACCGAACTAACGCCGGTGAAGATAATTCCAGCCCGGTTCGTGTTCACATGACGGATTATCTCAAAGGCGGAATAATTCTAGCAAATTATAAAGGAAAAGGACCACTGCAGTCAATCTCTGAACACACTCTCTGCTTATGGACAGGAAACTACCTCAGAAATAACTTCAATATTTTCTATAAAGAAATATTTAATAACTTTCTATTTCGCAATATTTAATTACAAACTCAAACCTTACTTTTGTTTATTTCGACAAATAATTTTACCTTACACATATGTATATGCCATAAAATTATAGTAACAAAACAGCAATATGGCAGCTCTAGTAGTCGAAATTGACAAATTAGGGTTGCCAATAAAAATGTTTTAGTTTCAGTTACTATAAAAAACTCCCTATGCTAGTGGTCTTTTTATGGTTCCGGACGCGCACACAGTGACAAATCGACGTCCGGAAAAAATGCCGGACGCGTTTGCTTCTCTCGTCACTCATAAATAAATTTCCGTTTACGATGTACTATCTCCCTCACAATTTCTGTAAAAATTGGATGTCATTCCTTCAATCTTATTCTTCATAATGTAAATCCTGCATTAGTTTTACAAAATCAAAGTATAATATTTATAAAAATTGTTTTTAAAGGTAAGAGCAAACGTATTGGTAATATAACCTGCCTTTTAGTTTCTTACAACAATGTGGTCATAAAAGTCTTCTTCGCAACCATCTTTATAATTTTGATATCAATTTTGTTTGTTCAGATTCTGACCGTAAAATATTGTGCAGAATACAAAAACCTAAAAACCAGTGGAAACAGATCTACGACTTTACACGTTATGAATTCAAAATTTTAACTGCTTTCAACTAGAAAAATGTTCTTTTAGAATTCCAAAGCAATGTTAATACTGTTACGTGCCACAAAGTGAATCAAGCGACATCTATTAGGAATGGAAGCAACTTTAGGTTAGTGTCATCTTAGTAAACTTTGGGTTCGGAGAACGGAATATTCAGGAAGGTTCTAGGATATATTCGTAGAGTATAAATACGGCGCTCTGACAGCTAGGAGGCGGAGTATTATTTCAGACAGCGAAGTGAGAAGTGAACGAAGTAAACTATTTGGATTGCGATAATTAGAAGTACAGAACTAGCGATAAATAAAGAGTTGATTTGATAATTATTTGTGAATTTGTGAGAGTAAACAGTAAAGTTAAATAAAGAAAGAACTTTTGAATTATATCTGAAATATTGTGTTTTAAATAACGAACTAAGGCCACGCTCGTAACAATACGATATAAACTACGTATGTATGTACATATTTCAAATCGTATAAATTGCTATTAGAAGCTGTGTGAACAAAGGAATTGTTTCTAAACAACTGTCTCTGATGAAGAATAAGCAAAATCCAGGTTCCAGTATCTTTATTGAGACTAGTACAAATTCGATTAACTTCTAAAAACTAGATAGAGGAATTCAATTAGCTGACTTACAGATACATATACAGTGCAAGTGTAACGAACTTTAATTTTGATAACGTTACTACAATTTGCATTTAAAGCATCCATTCGAGACTGCAATCCATTGAGTGCTTTGAAATCAGAAATTAAAAACAAATGTTAAAGTGCATTTACAGTAATGCTTTTGAAGGTGTTCACGTTTTAAAAAAATGTTATTGTACGTTTATATCAGGGATAGTACTACATTAAGGAGTAGTGAATACCCTTCATTTTTTTCCAGTTGACTGTGTAAAGGCACTTTCACATCAAACTCAAGAATCGAAAAAATGTAAACAAAAAAACTCAATTTATTCCATTTTAAAACAAGATTTTTGCTCCAAAGATTAATAAAATCATGGGAAATGGGATAAACTAATAATTTTTACTAATAAAATAGTATTTTTATCTTAGAATTTTTAAGAAAACACAACTTTTATGATTTATCGGACGAATTTTTCCGCCGAAAAAGTTTTTCGGCTGATAAAACATAAAAGTTGTGTTTTTCTTCAAAATCTGACATAAATGTAACTATTTTCTCAGTAAAATTCTTAGTTTATCCTATTTCTCTGGATTTTATTAATCATTGGAACAAAAATCTTGTTTTAAAGTGGAATAAATTGAGCTTTTCGGTTTAAATTTTTCTGTTCTTGTTTTTGATGTGAAAGTGCCTTAAGTCTCTGACAAGTTCACTGAAGCGAAATTACTAAAATTCTCATTTAGAACAGACAAATTCAATAAATTCAGTGAAACAGCCGAAGCTATCTGATTTCTTTTAAAGCTTTAAAGCAGGACAAATTTAGTTGCACCTCCCCCCCCCCCCCCCCTTATTAATAATTCCGGCAAATAATGGAATAAAATGGAATATAATTCCTATATTTGAACAGAGGCAGGTTGTACATTATTAATGAAATATCCAAAATATTCTTTTACGTTCATTAGCGACGAATAAATAATATATTGGCTCACTAGAGCATCGCCGCAAATTGCAATGTTGGATTCTTTCGCTCCTTTATCGTTACAATTCTCATCATTGTTCCAATGAATTATGTGGTGTCATTCCTTATCTGATAACCCCGGCCATTACTTCACTTTTCTGCTTTAGAACCAAAATATTTTCTTAACTTCAACTGTGAAAATGTGAATACTTATCTTATGCACCCTAATCTCCTATTTGCTTTCTGACTTACTGTGTATTCATAACAAGGTACTCCTCGAAAATTTCAGGTGAAAATTGTTATACTACCTTTCCATACAACAAATAAATAAAATAATAGGTGCACCGTACACAGTAAAAAAATGCACAAATTGTTCCCACAAAGCTTAGGTCTTTTTAGATAAGATTAGGGAATATTCTCTAAAATGTAGGGAGTATTCCCAAAGATGTAGGTTCTTTTCCCCTAAATTTTAGCGAATATTCCCTAAATTTGAGGGAATAGTCCAACTTTTTTTTTACAGTGTAGGCATAGATAAATGTATTAAATAAATTGTTTTTTTCCTCTACAACACAATTTTTTCGGTACTCTTTTTAGCACACATTTAATTAGAGAAGGAACACTTACATGAACTTCACATACACATATTTTAGCAATCATTCCCTCTAGGCCATGCCATTACATGTATCCTTTAATTTTGTAATTTCTACCCTAACTTTATTTTTATCCTCCCCTAGTCATGTTACGGCATTAAGAAAGAACGATATCTACACCTCAATAGTAGCCCCATTAAGGTTATGATTATTGTGATCTCAATGCCGTAGTGTCATCAAAATCAGTGGCTTTTGCCAGTTATAGCGACAATGGACCCTGATAATAGCATCGGGTAATTGGGGATTTTCAAAACTGCAAATATTCAGCTTTTTCTGCAGTCGCCCTGTCATAATAAAAATGACTGTGGCAATAGGCCTAACCTAACCACACAAATACCCCACCCTATATGTGGTTACAACAACAGATATCTGTTATGACTCTCATTCATATTCCTGCTGTGGGCACTACTCAGTATCAGTAGTGGTACAAGAATTTTGTTCACCTGAAGTTATTGTTGCTGAGGTTTATTAAAATTGCGTGGAAAATCTTTCTAGCAATATAAGGGCCAGTAACTAGAGCAACAGAAACAAATCAGTTGAACATTTAAGGACTTAATAGGAAGGTAGGTATATCCACCTGAAATTACTTCTCTGTACACGTGCTTTCGATGTCATCTCAACGACTGATATTACCTTGCATTGGGCTTTGAACCTAGCGATGTAAGAGAGATGATATCCGATAGTACCTGCAAAGGTTATTTGAAATTTTGTGCTAGGAATTTCACTGTGGCACGCGTTCTCAATTTGTATGTTATTAAATTGTTTGATGTTGCTTTTCTAATGTCTTTTTTTTTACAGGTAACTGAATTTGCTGCCCACAACAAATTTGTTTCATCTAGCATAGAGGCATTTTTGATAAAAATTAGTTATTTTTCTATGAGACAAAACCTTTTTTGCTTTAAAAAAAGGTTATGTAAAACATTTTATTAACTTTCGGAAATATATATGTATAGGTGCACCCTCTCAAAGAAGCAGGTGAGGTAAACACTCGGATATTAAATGAAATTTTTTGCTATTTATGTAACAAAGATGAAAAATGGGAAAATGCACAGCCAGCTAACTTTTGGGTGGTGAAAATATTTTACGAATCGAGTAAATACATATAATTATTTCATAAATTTATCAATTTTTCGTATAACTATATACTGCTTTACCTATATAATATTATTATGCTGTTGTCAATTGTGTTTTATTTTGTGGATACAGGAAGTTTGTTTTATATACATACATATATGTTGGAGAAAATACAACGCACTTGTGTTTTCAAATATAATTACAGCTAAAAGTTCACTTTCACAAGAGCTTTTATAATCCATTTGTTAAACTTTTATATAATATTAGGTTAAGTGTTATTTTAAAAGAAAGAGAAACACTACTTCAATTCCAAACAAAAAAAAACTACTGAGCGACTGGCAACTGAATGACTACTGTCTACTCAACTCAAGCAACTAACTGACTCACTATTATACTTGATAAGAACTACTTTAGACTATTTAACTACGTTGACTGTGATCCGTTACTGCGTTGAGATTGGGACTGATACCTACATATATATATTATTAAACCAAGCTCAGGGTATACCCTATGAAGCACTATGATGCAAAACAGAGCAAGACAGAATGGAGATAAGGAAATGATCAGGGAAAGGTGCTGATGTATGTATGTCGCTCTTGAATCTTCATGGATTTTAAGTCCGAGGACAGAAAGAAGTTATAAGACTGTTCCATATTCACCCAGTTCGGGATAAAAAAGCATTACGGAAATTGACTGTTGGGCCGCAAGTATTTTGAAAGACGAAAGGGTACTCGTGCGGCTTTCACACATCTACACGGGAGATACAAAAGAAGTTTCTGTAACGTGGATGAAAGATAGACGAGAATTTGAAGCGAATCTAGCAGCCAAAATATTAATTCTATCAAGAAAGTTCACCATTGTTAAGTAGTGAAGATATGGAAGGGCTTATAAAGTTATTCCTGATGGTTTTGACGAGAGACCAGAATTCTTTGCTGTTTTTGTAGTTTGCCAAAATTCTTTGTGTAATACTCTAGTCAAACAGAAATTGTTCTCTCTGGACTTCATCAGTCTTGAAGACTTTAAGATACATATATTGGTGTTTCACTATGAAATATCTATAAATCATGGAATTCAGGGATATACCATTTAGTGTGTAGCTGGATTGAAAGTCACTCGCATGCTGGAAACTAGCTTTGTGGGAGTAATGCTTTGGTTTAAACGAGCAACCGCTGTAAAAAGAGAACATAAATCAGAATTTGAATTTTATTTGTTAGAAAATTTAAATTTTGGTGTGCGCATTTATTAAGATTAAGACTTTTTAATAAATTTCTACCTTACTGAAATTTTAGTAAACATAATTTTATTCATACTTATCCCAGCTGTGTCTTAAATTATTTTTGTTCTTTATGTGTCCATATGTAAACGAATTGCCCTCTTTATGATGAGCAATTACCACGTTTTATTTATTTATATATTTAATTAATTTGTCTACCGAGTAGATTATCTTATAGAGACGCAATATCAACAATTGACGGAAATTTATTAAAAATTGAGGAACAATTGGAAACAAACTCTTGATTACCATAATTTGTTCCGTGATGAGGAATGCAAAGCAGGCACCTGGATCGGATTGGCCTTTCCAGAGTATATATACCTACTAATTAATGATAAAAACTCGGGCGATTTAATTCTGTAATCCAAAATAACTTTAACAAATGTCGTATAGTTAACCTCCCGTCGCAGTTCTCAACAGTAAGCATCTTATAGAATATAAAGGTAAATTATCATATCGGTAGTTTCATTTGTAAAGCGCAAATCAAGTGTAGCTTTTCTATATAGACTCAAGAAGATCCATATGAACCTTGTTATAAGGACAACGCACCACATGTATATATTCTAAAGTAGAGCTCAAGTGAGCGAAGTTTCAAGAGTGTTAACATCTTTGAAGTTTATAGAATTAAGCTTAAAGAATACTTGATATCTACGAGTCTAACAAACTATAAACTCAACGTGAGCAAAGACAACTCAATTTAGTGTCATGTACAACTCCTACAAGTCATAGTTATTAAAAACCCTAGGAAGAATACTGCTATTTATAAGATAATCAAAAACTATTGAATTGGATAAACGATGAAATATCATCGTTTTACATTTATCAATGTTTAAGTGAAAATTATGCACAGAACACCAATCAGAAAGACTATTAAGATCACGTTGAAGGAGTGTGCAATCACCAAGAGAATTGACTGTTAAAAACAATTTCAAGTCGTCAGTAAACATCAAACATCTAGTAAATTTGAAACTTATGACTATATCATTAATAAAAAGCACGATGACTAGGGGACTTAAGTGTCTACCCTGTAGGACACCGGTATTGGCGTTAGTATCTCTGGAGAGGATCCTACTCTGAAAAAAAATTATTACTTAAAACGACAAATTACGATTAGTTGATTGTACATTAGTAATTCCTGTAAATTGATTTGGAAAAACAATTAAGTGATTAATAAAAACGTAAGTGCTAATTAGTGCAATTTCTAATTGGAATTAGTTGATTTACCCTTATTTTTTTTGGAAAATACTTTAGTTGTAGCTTCGAATTCAATTAGTTCAGTTAACAAATATTTGATGATAAATTATATCATATTTATATTATATTAACGAATTTATGCAATTAATAAATTCAACGAATAAATTGATAGATTTTTTTAATATGATGTAACCTCACAATTTTCTAAATTAACGAATTACATTAGTTGATATCAATAATATAACTTTCGCATAATTTTAAATTTTAAATCACTGCATCATTAATATTTATTTTTATACCCGAGATTAAATCTTATAGGTCATACTGAGTTTATTATTTCGCTGTTACCGCATATTACTGATAAAGGAAAAATGGTTGGACACCCACGCATAATTGTTATTGTGATTTTTGCATGTCTGTCCGTTTGTCTGTCGTATATGACATTTTCGAAAAATAATAAATATAATTTTATAAATGGAAGAAATCTTGAAACCCATGGTGTTGTCGTACAAAATTTACAATATTTTTAGTGTTCTGTGAAGACGTTTCGGGCCAATTTGTTCATGTACTGAGAAATTACCTGCAAAATTAATCAAAACCATTTTTACTGTCACTTCATCGTTCTAGAAACTTATACGCAACAAAACCATTAAATTAAACCAATAAATTTGTGAATCGAAAAATCTGAACCTTTGCTTTGGCACATATTTTTTCAATTTGAACTTCGTTTGGACATGTTAAAACCCAATTCGTAATTTCGACTTATACATTCGATGAACAACAAATCAGAAATTTTTTCCGCATATACATAACTCACACCTAAAACTTATACTGAGTGCATATATGGCGTTTTCTTAATATTTTCTTCATTAACAACAATAAATAATAAAAATAAAATAAAATTATAGAAACGTGATTTTTTCGGCGTTTTTTTCCTCGTTTTATTCTCATTCATTATTATCATCATAAGTAGGCATTTTTTTTTTCAACTGACAGTATTATTATTATTTTTTCAAATGACAGCATTATTTTTTCAAATGACAGCAATATTTTTTCAAGTGACGCCTACTCTCATTTGAAAAAATAAATAAAAAGTACTCGACTCGCACTTGGCCAGTTATCAATATATATATATATGTCCTACTGACAAAACTACAACGCCACTTTTTTATTCGTCATGGCAGGGAAAACTACAAATTTTACAAAAATTCTGCACACATTCGTTTAATTCTTCGAATTTATGGCTTTAATTAGAACGGTCAATTCCTTAATATTATTATCCTTTTTATAACCGAACATCTTGTTCATTTTATCGAATATATGGTCAGTTATGGCTGATTTACATTATTCGATCATTGCTACAAAACAGAGTAAGCAGTTTCCCCTTATATAAAAATACTTTAGAACGATAAGGACAAAAGATAATCCAGCAAAATTTTACTGCGGTAAATGTCAAATTCCCCGAAGAAGGGAACATTTTTACTTTCATAATTAGCCATAAAAAGTTCTAGGCAGAAGTATATTGTTACGAGCGTGGCCTTAGTTCGTTATATAAACCACAATATTTCGGATATAATTCAAAAGTTCTTTCTCTCTTTAACTTTACTTTCACAAATGATTATCAAATCAACTCTTTATAGTTATCGCTAGTATTGTACATCTAATTATCGCAATAGATTACTTCGTTCACTTCACTGTCTCCTGGATATGAGTAGCGTCGTATTTATACTCTACAAATTATCCTAGAACCTTCCTAAATATTCCGTTCTCCGAACCCATAGTTTGTATCGCTTTGTGCCCCCTTCTTAAAATTGTTCTTCCGGAACAACAGATGGTTCACGGTCTTGATGCTCGCCGTATTGACCCAAGCGATCTAGATGAACGATTTTTCTTTTGCATCTTGTACCGCGCTGAATCTTGTATGGCATGTTATTAATTTAGTTTTAACTGCATATTGTCCCTCCCAGTGTTGTGGTAATTTTGAAGAACGTCTCGTGGCCTCGTGCACATCAGCTAATCGTCGTCTGAGGTTCGTTACGTAGTCTTCTGGTGACTTTTCTTCGCCTCTGGGTATACCAAACCTGAGGTCGCTAGGATAGCGCATTTCCTTGCCGAATATGACCTCAGATGGGCTTTGTCCGGTCAAATTGTAAACAGCTGATATATAAGCCATTAGAAATATAGGAATATGTCGATCCCAATCGCGCTGATTATAGTTGACCACCTTCCTGAGATGTTCGATTAATGTTCTGTTGAAACAGTCTTCCATGCGTTGATTTTTTTTTGTCTCTTATCACCTTCATAATCATTGTCTTTGATTCCTTTGTCCTCAATTTTCTTGCCCTTTTTATCGCCGTTGTCATCCTTGTCATTGCCGCCTTTGCGCTTCACCATCGTCAGAACCTTTGTGTCTACCTTTTCACATCTTCATTATATCCTTTCGACTTTCGTCATTGTCATGTTTTTCTTCCATCCGTCCACAATGTTTCCATTCAGGATTGCATGGACGTTTTGAAAAGGCTTCTGCATTTCCGTGGATACGTCCTTTGCGGTGTGGGATTTCAAAGTCCTGAGTTTGCAGTCTTGTCTCTCCACGAATAGCTTCTTCTGTTGATTGCGTTCGTCCTCATTTCCTACAGTCGTGTTGAAGGTGACCCAGTCTACTACATTTCCAGCATCGAAGGAGACCACGCGAATGAGTGGTCACTAATGACGGCATTCTGCTGCGAGTCTGCTGCGAGTCTGCTGCCTAGGTCGATAGCTTTGCCTTTCTTCTAGCGCTTCCATTCGTCGGCGTTTTTGCAGTTCTTTCGGAGGTTTCCCGGTTTATTACAGTTCCAGCATCGAAGAATACTGCGTGAAGGAGGGCTCTATGATGACTGCATTCTGTTACAAGTACATTCCTCCACCGAAATTTCTCTCACTCGTACTGCACTCCGAGAAGCTTGTCTGGCAGATTCATACGCTAATGCATAAGCTAGCGCTTCTCCTGTTGTCGTGGCCTTGGTTCGTTATTTAAAACACAATGTTTCGGATATAATTCAAAAGTTCTCTCTTCCTTTAACTTTACTTTCACAAATTCACAAATGATTATCAAATCAACTCTTTATAGTTATCGCTATTACTCTACATCTAATTATCGCAACAGTTTACTTCGTTCACATCACTGTCTGAAATAAGACTCCGCCTCCTGGATGTGAGTAGCGCCGTATTTATACTCTACAAATTATTCTAGAGCCTTCCTGAATATTTCGTTCTCCGAACCCGTAGTTTAGTAGGATGTCACTAACCTAAAGTTTTTTCCAATAGATGTTGCTTGTATCGCTTTGTGGCGCGTAACAATATCTTATGGCAGTAAATTTTGCTTTATGGGCGCAAACTCATGCATATAATTAATAGCCTGTACGACGAATATAATTGTTTACACGCACACAAATTAAATATATTTGAAGAAAGTCACAGCACATCAGCTGGAATGTGTCAAAATTTTAATGAGAATATTTGGAATGTTGAATATAAATAATAAATTAAAATGGAAGAAAAATCACTACAAGTGCTATCAAAAACAGCACAAAGTAAAATTAACCGAAGACGAAGGCGATGTCAATCTATAATTGCCAAAGAAACAGGTATTCCAAGCTTACAAAGGTAAGGTGAACTGCATTCAAAATTGTCCATTCTAATTTTCAATGTGGCACCTCCTAACCCATTTTAATAGGTTTTAGCGATTCCAGGATTAATTATTATTATTATATTATTATATATATTTGTTTATTAACTCATTATTATTCTTGAAAATAGTGCATTTCTTGACCAATTTTGTCTCTTTCATTAGATCGTGATACTGTACTGGAATTTAAAAGGAACAGCCGTGTTGTGCCATCAGTGACAGTTTCTCACAAAATAAAAACAATACAGAGATTATTAGTATGTGAATTAAAACGAATTAAAAACTTTCTTATACAAATGTGAAAATACAAGCTTTCGGAGAGAAATTGTATAGAGACAGTTACTCTATTGATTGAAAAGGGTTTGGTCGCTATCCCGCCATTGTTGGGAAGGAATACATACCATCGCAATATGTCGAAAAGGAAGTATTGGATGTTCATGGGGGACGAGTCAATCTGGTTGAGTTGTCGGAGATTTTAATTCTTGATTTGAGCAAGGTGTGTGTGTTAAGTTGTAAAATGACTTTCTTTCGTAAACTTCGCATATCAATCTTTTCTAGATCAATGTAATTGCTGAAAAGATTTCATCTGAAAACAATCATATACCAAAGCTGAAATTGGGCTTAAAAGTAGCCTGCATTTTTTTTTCAAGAAACCTCAAGATAAACCAACCATACTTTCAACGCAAGTTTGCAACGAGAGTACTATGAGTCCTTTCAAGTTATCGATATGCGTTCAATTCTTTGGTGATCTAAGTTATTTTTATTCAAATGAGTACAAATAAACCTACCATGATCTGATGCAATGCCAGTAGTGAAGGACACGACCTGTTATTATAGACACCCCCTACCCCACCTGACTGACATAACGCAAGCTCCTTTAGCAGAATGAGCCCCTCATTTTGAGACTCCACATATAACTCGAACTTATCTTATCTTATCTTTACTACAAAACTGTAGTAAGCTTGAAGCAAACAGTTGGTGTTGTAACGATTTAGGGATTTACTAATATATTTAAAAACTTTCTGTAAGGTAATATGGATGGATATTGTACTGCAATTTGTGTTTTCTTCATATTTTCACTGTCGACGGTAGCAGTAAAAGCAGCCGAGTTTAAGCCAAATTCCTGGGTCTCTCCCATCAGTAATTGATCAACTGAATATAGGTTGGCAGTTTTTGTCATCATGTCAGCTATTGCGTCGCAGAATCCAAGTAAGAACTTCTCATCCTACATATTTAAGGACGCACAAAATATAAATATTTCTTATAATACAATTTCTATATCTCCTGTTCCGATACTATCAGCGATAACATCATATATATCAGATGCCTCTTCTAATTCATTTCGATTTTTTTAAAGGGCCTCCTTTAATATCTAAGGCACTGCCACCTAAACTGATTGAATTGAAGCAGGTTTTCCAAACATATACTGTGGTAAATTATCTTGAGGAGAAATCTAAAGGAAACATTTTAAAACATTGAAAATTTTAAATATATTTTCAAAAAAATTACATCAACCCCTGTACAATATTTCATCATTTCTGTCTGTTTCTTTTCCGCATCTGCCACCAGAAATAAAGCCATCTTCAACTGCATCATCTTCGGAAAACAAAGAAACATTGACTAACCTAAGTTTTTCTAAGAAAAATCTCCAATTGTCCTCGTAATTAGACATTTGCATATTACTTTTCCGCTTAGGTATCCTGAATTTTCTTGATCTTAACTGTTTTGATGTCTGACTAATTTTTGCAATTGACAATTTGATAAAATGTCACAAGTGACACTTTGGTATAAAAGATTGGGAAATAATGTTATGACAGTCGATAACCTCTTCCTTTTTTCTAACAGTGCAAAGTAATAAGACCCTCTCACTCACTTTGTCATTAAAATTTCGAGTAATGTAAATCAGCCATTACTGATATCAATCAATCAACCAAAAATTTTATTTTAGCTAATTTGTACAACAGATTAGAAATCTTATACTATTACATTGGAAAGTATGGCTAGGTTAACAAATAATAAACTAAAAAATAAAACGGAATACTTACAATATATCAGAAAAATAGTAAAAATAGAAGATAAAAATATAGTGGAAAGATGAAAAGAAAAGAGTTCGACACAATCAGCTAGTTATTAGTAAAATACAATTACATTATAAGTTGCTTAAATTCACTGACCGAAATAACACTCTGTATATGGAGGGGTAGGGAATTCCAAAAGTCGTGCAACCTGAACAAAGTAAGATCCCTCAAGCATGGATGAATTGAAACATGGAATCAAAAATTTACGTCCTCTCAGGGACTGCAGAAATTTGACTTTACAAAAAAGACACTTGTGCGAATATGATTATAGAGGAAAATCAGTGCTTTACATTTTAATGATCTGTAGTAAGGACAGATATGAGCAAAACCGAAAGCAAACCGTATATAATCGTTAAAAGCAACCTCAAGCTTTTAATTGTAAACCGAGTCTAGTCATATGCATATTAAACTACCATAAACAGAAAGAGGCACCAAAATCTCCAAACTAACCTCAAACACAAATCGGTGAGAAGTATATTTGCAAACAGCCAGAGTCTCTTAAGCCCACCATAAACTTTGCTTACCATAGATTTGATATGATCACAGCACCTCAAACGATTGTTACATAAGTAGTTCCACCATAAAGCATAATTGGCGGTAGATCCTCAATATTAAGATCAGAATTAGAGAGGGCTATGCATTTCGATTTATTGGGGTTAAGAAGCAGTAGCTTATCAATTAAGGACCTAACATTTTCTGAGAGATCATCGTTACTTCTGCAGATATAGTCCTCAGTCAGTCCACGAGGCCCACATAAGTACAACTGCCTACATACATTTGCAACACATCACATAAATCATTAATATAGAGACTAAAGAGCAGAGGTCCTAAGACTGAACCTTGAGAAACTCTACATGTTAAGTGCATTCGAAATTATGAAATTTGCTATCATCTTAACAGCAGAAGAGGAGAAATAAAAGTTTCCATATAACTTACACAGCAGTTTTTCATGTAACACAATCAAATGCCCTTGAGAAGTTTAACAAAACCAGCACACCAAGATTTCCCTCATCCAAGTCCGTAGTGACCTTAAGTAACACAACTGTGTCGTGCACGGAAACCAGACTGATATTTCGCCAGAAGATCACTACATGTTACATAATTTTCAATCTGCGCTTGCATAAGCATTTCCATGATTTTGGCAAGAAAACTGAGAATGCTGGTGGGATGGTAGTGATATCTCGGCTAATAAAAGTCCCTTGACAAAGAGTGCACCCATATTTTGTCTTGTTTCTTAAATTTTTATAAATTCGTCGAACAAGAGCAAGATGAAGAAATTCTCCTATTTTTAGAGAAATACCGCAATTAGACCTTATTAAATATTTAAACTTCATAGTACTCCTTTGAGCTCTAAAAATAGAAAAATTGCCTACTTAATTTAAATCAATTTATTGAAAATATAATTAATTTTGTGTTTAAAAGAAATCAACATTTACTTACGTTGGACTTAAAGCTAAGAGCATAAAATTTAAGCTATATAATTACGATTAAATTGTAATTTTCTGGATCTCAGCAAACAACATTAGATTTACCATTAACCGCAATATTGCGGTGATCAAGATGCAGTCACACCTTACGTGGAATAAATTTTAGAAATGGTGTAATTGAACCCTAAAACACCTCACATTGAAAAGCTTTTTAAAGGAATGGGACACGTTCCTAAAGTAAAAGCTATAAATCGAAAATGAATTTGAACGCTATTGTTCCAGGGTCATTTGTTTTAGAGGCTATTATCCCAAAAGACCATTCTTTCGACGTGTTTTTAGAGTATTACAGTCTCTTTGGCTTGCTCGTTCTATTTTTTCTATATACGTAGCTACATATCTACATGCATGTATATATCGTATAAAATTCACTGCTTAGGTCGACTTCTCTATGTATATACGCTATTTCAGAAACCAACGAAAGGAATCGATTTTAATGCACCAATATAAATTCAATGTCTCACTTGGAGCTGGCTGATCTAAGTTCTAACATAAAAATAAAATAAGCATCCTGAAACACCCTGGATATCCATTTAGAGGGTGGTTCTTTGAATACGTATATACATATACGTATATCATGCAATAGGATGAGAATCAACCTAACGTATTTCAAGGAGTGAAGCAGACACTTGTATCGGTTGGTAAAAGGAAAATAAAATTGGAAAGATCGGTGGAAATTTGAATATGAAAGCTCGAGCTCTTATCGAGCACTGAATGAGATTAAAAGCTCAGTAAGTGAAAACTCATTCACACATATCCCATGAGGCTCCCATAAATCACTTTCTTTAAATTCGACAGCAGCCATACGAGCGCAAGCATAAGCAAGCGAAAAAAGTTTAAAGCCTTAAAACATCACCCAGAAAATCTTTAGAAAAACTCTGTAGATGCTTTTAGTGTCGGGATGCGACCCAAACAATAAAATAGCGCTCTATATAGTATCCAACCACCCTCCGTCCTTCGTTCGTGTCGACAGGACGATTGACTCAATATCACAAATCCTTTATGGAAAATAAACTGTGCAAAATCTCTCCATAAATCAACTCTGTGAGATTTTTCTGATGCTCTGGACTGTAAAAGATACCCACGATTCAGTGGCATTATGTGAGGGCTTTTAAGTGTGAGCCTTCGTAGGATTTGAAAGGCTTTAAGTCAGCCAATCGAGACGATTTCTTTTCTTCTAGAAAGCTGTGCATTTATGTTTTTCGTGTGTGTATTTTTTTTTGTTTTCACAGATTTTTACTTCTAAACATTTGGAAAGTTGCATATGCTATCCTTCCGAGTTTGCTGGTAAGTGGTAACTTCTCATGAGTCTTATATGTATGCCAAGACGAAGTCAATCGTGGTAAAACAGCAACTTCACAAGACTTAATTAATTTTTTTAATCAGCTCAAAATGTTGATGTTCCATATGTGAAATGTTCTTAGAAGACGGGAATGTATGCTATTCACTAATAACTTTTCTTCACTTATTTCATTATATAACACTGTTCAACGAAATTTAAGAAATACTAAAATGCAAGAATGAAACTGACCGTATCCGTGTAATTTTAGGTTTAAAATTTATTTTTTGTTTGTTTGACGCTAACAGATCTGTGAGATTGTTATAATTTCCATTAAAATTACAAAATATTTACCATAAAATATCCACAAATGTTGAGAAATACGACAGAGAAGAAATAGTAAGTTCACTAATCTTAAATTTTGCTAAAAACAGTCAACTAAGTGTATATTGTTGAGGGAATTCAGACTAGGTGTAGAAGAGTAGAGGAATTGTTACAGCCGCTGCGTGTGTGTGTGCTTTACTTGTATACTTTACTTGAAACGCATAAAAAATTAGGCCCACTACAAAAAATGTGCACAATTGTTGCCACAAAGCTTAGTTATTTGTCCCTAAATTGTAGGGAATATTCCTTAAAATGTAGGGAATGTTCCCAAGAATGTAAGGAATATTCACTGCATTTTGGGGAATATTCCTTACATGTTAGGGACAATACATAAGCTTTCTGGCAACAATTGTGCATATTTTTATTGTGCCGTAGAAGGGTCAAAAAATTCAGTAGATACATCATTTTAATATTTCGCATTGGAATTAAAAAGTGAGTTCTCAATGCAAGCGAATTTTATTAAAAAGGGAAAAGTGGTAAAATTTAAAATAACGGAATTTTTGACGCGAGTTGATCTACTTCTCACAAGTCTCTTGGTATAAATAGTGTAAATAAAGTGAGTAAAATGGAAAGTGTCCAAACGAATAAAGTGCCCATCAGTCTTGTTATGTTTATGGAGAATATACAGTTTGCTGAAAAAAATGGAAAATAACTTCTTAGTTGAAGAAATAAATAAATAAATAAATGCACAACGTGCTCTAATACTTTGCTCAGCTGGTAGAAAGGCTCGCATTCTTCAATGCCTTTTGAGCATCCGATGTATTGTTCCGAAGTAACTGGCCGCAGTGAAGACTCATAATATTATTGTGAACACGAAGTGTTTGGACATTTCATGAAAACCAAGAAGACAATAAAGTATAGAAGTGTGTCTCATGCGTTGACACCACTTTTACATATAGTAAATTTCTGTACCAGTTTTACCTGATATAGCTAGTGTCCTAGATAGTGTGGGTACTGAAGATATTTACCTTTTACAAGTCACTATGTTCAGCTGAATTGTATTAAAACCTGAAAGAAAATATAAAAAGAATTAAATCAACAATAATTTATCATATAGTAGAAAGGAATTGCTTACTTTCAAATCTAGAGGCCGATCCAGTCTCCACCCTGATGTCTACGTCCTTGTGACCTAAAATTATTATAAACAAGAAGGAATTATAAATAGAAAACAAAATAAATTATGAAATATCAAGTCATTTAGTACGTAGAGTAGTGCCGCGAAAAACTAGCGCTACAATAGAAACAAGAACAGGCAGTAATAAAACACAAATGCACGATAAACACTAACAATTTAACACACAAATATGAGTGCAACTCACCTTATTAAATAATTAATTGGATTAAAAGCTCCACGCAACAGTGCCCGTTGCAGCGTTATCAGGCGTTCCAAAACAACAAATTCAATAATATTCACTGAAAAGATAGAAGTTAGTTACTTACCTGGGACATTAAATAAATTATAATCCTGGCTGGCAGCCATTATTTACCGCCAGAAAAGAGTTGCTGAAGAGATTCCAATAATAGCAAACATCACTTTAACACAAAATCGCCTTTAAAAAGGCAACTGTTAAACTCGAATTTATTCGGGATTACACACTGACATTTAATAATTCCGACGACTCAAACCACTTTTCTTATAACAATTTTGCAGCGAATTCAACGAAAATTTATCAATTACGTCACGGATAAATACTTACGATTTTAATTATTTTCGTAAGAAACAAGGAACGAGAAAGAGATAAAATGTGGAAGCAAGACAAAACGAAACCTCAAAATAAAAATGGATATTTCTGATTCTACAAATGATAAGAACTCTAGGCTAGCGCGATGTGAAATTTTTATAGATTTTATATTGTGGGCTAATCAAAATCGATGAGATAAGGTTTTTTGAAAGTTAATATGAAGGAAAATGCTAGCTTAATTTTAAATAAGGCCGAAACAGTTTTTATGGTCCCACGTTTATAATCAGCCATATTGGTGTGGAAACTAGCACCCATTTTTAAATATTACTTTCCAAGATCTATAACAAGTGAAAAAGCTAGAATTGGTCTAAGACCAATTCTTATGATACCCTAGATGAATGCCCGTATGAAATTTCGTATGGGTACCCATTTCAGCAATTTTGATTTTTGCAGTGGTTTTTCGCATATATTTCTAGAACGGTTCGTCGGACAGAAAAAATGATTATAATCAATTTTATAGGATTTCATATTCTGAAGAAGTTTTTAGTACAATAAAAATGTCTTGGAGTGATCGTTTTCACAGTATACATAAAAAACCTAATTTTTTATATGGCAACACCAAGAATGGGTTGCCTGATTTAGTCAATTTTTGAAATTTTCTTTGCTAGTACAATCAAAACACCACGTGCCAAATTTCAGCTCTCTACAGTGACTCGTTCTCAGGCAGTGTTCAAATATATAACGGAAAACGAAATTTTTATATAGCAACCCCACGAAGGAGTTGCCCGATTTGTCTCATTTTCGAACATAATTTTACTTTTTTTTTTTTAAGTCCGTGTACAAAATTTTAGCTCTCTAAGTGTACGCGTTCTCGAGTTATCGTGCGCACAGACGGACAGACGGACAGATGGACGGACGGACGGACGGACGGACGGACGGACATGCAAAAATCAAAATAACTTTTAATATTATGGATGGGTGTCCAATCCATTTTGCTCTACCTTCATTATTTCGAGGTGTTACAAACGGAATGACAAACTTAGTATACCCCTTTAGTTTTCATCTAGGGTATAAAAAGGCGGAAAGCAGTCAACTCAATCTCTTTTTCACAGCAGAGGTAATTTTTTCTTTCTCCTGTAGATCAACAAAGGGTCACAACCGGTATTATTGAATATCGTGGTAGAAGCACCGTTTGGTGGAAATCTCATCGCTGATTCAATAACGCAGTGAAGTATTTTCTTATATACATATATATAACAAATGATTTTGCCGGATAAAGTGATAGTTTAAGTTACATTTTCCTTTTTTGTTTTGTTTTCTTTATTTTTATTTTATTTTCTTTCATTTAAAATAATTTTATAAATTTTCTAATTAGGTGCAATTCCTTTGTTTAATGTTCTTCCATTTTTATTTCCACTTAATATCACTGTTAAATCACCATTGTAATTGCTACAGAAAACTTGACGTAAAGTTCTAAATTATTTAAGTATAGCTATATTGTGTTGAAATTAAATTGTTTGAAATTTGATTACTATTTTGTAAAACGTGTACAGATTGAAATTGATTTTTTTTATGAATAAAGTTCAAATTGCAAATTATCACATATATGTGTTCTTATTTAAACAAACCTGAAATCTTCAATTTACACACTACAAGGCTTCCTACGTATCTTCTGAACTCTAGGATCTACAGCAACGTCCACAATTAATTACGCAAGAACGATTAAACGAACTAATTTGCGATCTTCCGATCTCAAAAGCGGAAATGCTAGGTTCTCGCTTAAGACAATGGCATCTTCTAGAGCCAGAAGTAAACTTTACACCATAAAGAACCAGACATAAGGATTTAAAATCATATTTCACAGAATGACAATAAATATATTTCCTTCGCCAATATAAAAGGTCTTATGACGGCTATAGACATTGATTACATACCTACCTAAGGAGTGGCGATTGTTAATATATTCATCCAAAACAAGTTTGAAGGCTGTACTTCTTCACAAGGGCAATATTAAGCCTTGCGCTCCCATAGCATACGGAGTAGATGTAAGGGAAACTTATGAAAACATATAAATGTTGCTGGAATGCGTGCAATATTCTCAGCATGAATGGCACATGTTTAGTGATTTAAAAATCATCTGCTTAACTCACGGATATCAATTAGATCACACATTTTCTTATGTGAATGGGATTTAAGAGACAAAAAGAATCACGAGCTAATAGCCCTAGGAGTTGTTAGTGACGAGCATGATGAGCTATTTCACCAAGCCATGAAAATAATTGAACAACGCTTCAAGGCAATTTGTATGAGGAGCATGTTGACACATTACCACTGGAACATATTTCGAGACGACCCGGAAGCAGAACATCGTCGTGCTACTAAGACCCAACGAAAATTAAAGGTAATAATACATATTTAAGAACAATAAGCGAAAAAGTTATAATTAATCCAAGATAAATAATATTATACCCTAGATAAAAATAAAAGTTAAATAAAGTGAAAATCAAAAGCTTTGTTTGCTAACACTAGCAGGTGTTGATTTAGTTCATTTATGAAATTTTATTTACTAGTTATTTGAAAACGCCGTGTGCGAAATTTCAGCTCTCTACGTCAACGCGTTCTCAGGAAGTGTCCAAATAAATAAATAGAGAAATACGAAATTTTTGTATGGCAACCCTACGAAGGAGTTACCCGATTTGTCCTATTTCGAACTTATGTTTACAATTATCTTCAAAAGACCGTGTGTAAAATTGTAGCTCTCTATGTCAACGCAGTCTCAAGCATTCGCATTATAGACTCGAGACAACAAGAAGTCCAAAATCGCTATATTCATATGACATAAACAAAAATTTGTAACGTGTAGAGACATTACTAAGATCAGAATCGGGATCAGCAGCTCCGAATTACGAAATCTGGGCAAGTCTGATTGTTGCATTTTTGGTCTTCTCGAACAGTGTAATACCTACTTGACTTTTTAAGTTTTAATTATGCTTTTTTATTTGTGTTTCTATATTTGATATCAAGATGTTTATTTGTTTTACTTGTACTACTTGATTTTCAAATTCAATCAAAGCGTTTAATAATTACTACCTTTTAACCGATTTACTGCAATTCTTTCCAGAAATCGACTGCTAATTTTCGTTTGTAAGTGCCAACTCATGGCTACTATATTGTAAAAAAAAACATTCAAGGTGAAATTAATGATATCTATTTCCACCTGATTTACATATTTCAGCTTAAGGAGATTATAATTAGAAACAGAACATGGTTTTAATGTACCAAATTTTCCTTTAAGACAACTTCATGCGCGTAGCTAGGCAGGGGCACGGGTGGGCACGGCCCCCCAAGGGAACCCGAAACGGCACCGGTGCTCCCCTCCCCCAGAATATTACGATCAAAAATTATTAAATTCCAATTAATCGATCAATTATGTATAAGTTTCAACCAATCAAACATGAGGACATAACATTGAAAGGATAACGAAATTATATAAGAGTGAGCTGTGCCTACATCGGTAGTTGGCTCCAAATTTGTGAAAAGTGATTTTGTAATGAAGCCACACTCAATAAGCTGCATTCGTTACTCATAATAAACCCCAGGCATACATCTATTAAAGCGCCATCAAATTAATAAAACGCATCTATGCTGTAGGTATACATATGTACAGATATGTCTATTCTCATTCGAGTATCTGTTACATTTCCCAAGTCATTCATTCTTTTAAGAATACTCAAATTACAAAACATATTCTTTTCGAGACAATTTCCCAATACGTATCTAAAGCTTAGTTTACACTTAGTCACTTGTATCGGGATTTTTATGAGGCTAAGTATATTCGACAAATCGCGATACAACTTCGCATACAAATGCTCATTCATATGGTTGTGCCTGACAAAATTGCTCACCCTACATTTTGTATATGTTGATTTTGTTTGTAGTTTGACTTTTCGTTATACTTTTGCGTTTAGTTTTGAGGTGCAGTTTATCGTGTGCTTAGTTGAATTAAATTAAACATCATGTCATCGTGGTCAAAAGAAAAGACCTAACTTCTAATAGAAAAATAAGACAATGTAATATTTGGGATGTCAGGTCAAAAGCATATAAAGACTTAAATGAAAAAAAAGTGATAAGTTGGAAAAAATCGTTCAGGAGTTAAAGTCTACGAAAAAAGAAATTGATGATAAGTGGCATAATATAAAAAGTCAATTTAACAGCGAACTTTGACGATGTGACATTACGAAATGTAAATATACAGGAGGGCTGTGTACTTTAGGTAAGTTGATGATATTTTTCATAAAATTTGTTATAAATAATAATACATTTATATGTTTTAGCTGTTAAATCTGTTCGTTGAAATCTTTGGACGTCGCTAGGCAGGAAGGAAATTCCCAACAATCAGATAAGTGGTTTTTCTTTTAATTCATTTTAGTCTTATATCTTTGTTTTTTTCTTTTCCTTTTTCTTTAGGAGGAAATATTTCGGCGTGGGAAGGATTAGGAATGTGGATGGGATTTACACCGAGGGATCATCAACATGTATGTGTGGCCCAAACAACTTGAGTTTTTCCATTTCGACTGAATCATTATTGTCAACTTAACATTTTACCATTCTTAGCATAATCCGACTACGCACTACACTGTTTACGTAGAAGAAAATGTTCAATTTTATTTGTATAAGCGAAATAAACTATTTCCAATATTCAGTTAATACATAAATCGGAAGGCGCACCCAAAATTATTCACTTATTTACTAAATTTTGCTGGATCATTAATTGTCGAAGAAAATCGATCGATGATCCTAAGTAAAAAGCCAGTGCGTCGCTGTATCTTAAACAGTAGTTTTTAAAACTAAATCAAAAACAAGCCAAGACACCCCCGATCCACGGTAAGGTCTCTTAATCCACTAATAAAGAACAGAAAGGAAAATTTAGAAGTAAATAAAGAAATGTTAAGTCAATAAGTCAAAAATAAAAAGTGTAATAAGAAAAACTTGAGTTCTGAGATTAGAAAGTCAAAATGTCAAGAATGAGATCTTTAATCGGGGCTGGTGAACTTCTTGCATAAAAGCACTCCTAGTCCTTGCTGTAAGTGGAAAACGTAACCTCACAGCAACTTTAACAACTGAAAAAAAATTAGCAGAGGCCTTAAAAAAGCACTCAGAATCATCGCCTCGCTCTAAATGCAGCTATATGTATGTATCATATCGTCAATCTCTTAACTTTGGAGATATTCATTAACAACTTACGAAACATCAAGAGGAAGAAATTGTTTAAAACATAGAATACTTGAGTAAACTTATTGATATAATAATGACACTTATTCTCCAGGTTTTGCCATCGAAAAGGCTACGGGAGGACTCATCTTCTAAAAATAGAGGTAATTACTTGAAAATTCCTCAATTTTCTTGTAAATATGATGACAAATTTCTTAATTTCATCAGTAATTATGAAAGAAATGTTAATAATTGGTACAGTCTTGGAAGCTGAAGCGATGGTCATGAAAAACATGCTTAAATAAAAAAATTACGAAATGAATGCTGAAAATTTGAGAAAAAATATTAAAGAAGAGTATAAACTTTTTAAAGCGGCAATATTACTCCCAGTGAGCTCCGCCGACTGTGAGAGAAGTTTTTTCTGCTATGTGGCGGATAAAAACGTGGCGTAGAAGCACAATGTTTCAAGAACGATTCGCTCAGATGTCAAAAAAATTACACCTGACAAGGTATTGAGCCGATTTGCAAAAAAGATAGAAAACTAAAGCTTATTCAATTGGTTTTTGGCAATTTCTGTTGACAATATTATAACACCATCAAGTAAGTTTAGTTTAAATTAACGCGAAAAGTATTAAAATAATAGTTGTATTCCCTTTCAGCAGCATGATTATAACGATATTAATTTAGAAGTGATGGGACGAATAACGCACCGAAAGACATTTTTACTGAGAATATGTTCTGTACCATGTGTATCAAGGAAAGTTAGGAGCGATTTTGAGCTTAGCAGACATTTCTTGCACGTAAAAAAACAAATTGCTTAGTAGGTATATATTATGTTGACTTCTTGTAAAATGTTCTTCTTTGTAGCAAATCATTGTGCGATAACTTTCTTATCGTTAGAAGAATTTTTCTCAATACCAGAAGTGTTTCTGCATATATTAGTTAAATGTGGCTTCTATTAGGAGTTCGGTTTTATTGTCGTCCAAAGGAGTTTTCTCACTCCAGTAGAAATCGTAATGCCAGTAGATTAAAAATCAAATCACATGTATTTTGTATTCGATCTAAATGACATCCAGTCAAATATATAGGAGATATTTATTTTCGAATGAACTCGCAATCAAATAACGGTAATCAATAAAATAGTTTGCTGATGTAAGGAAACTTGGCGTTAACACTGATTAACGTTTTAGAAACTTTTACACGTTTTTGAAAAACAATACTTGATGGAAGAATATTCATTTTCAATTTTTGGGTCAAGCTGGCCCCTTCTAGGCCCACCCAACAACAAACCCCTATCTACGCCCATGGATAGCTTATCATGATTCTAGAAAAAAAATCGGATAACTCCTTCGATAACCCACCTTTCAAAAATTAAGTTTTTCACTATATACCTACATATTTGCTCACTGCCTGATAGCGCCTCGAAGTAGACAAAAATGGGCCAAATCGGGCAACTTCTTCTTGATGTACCGAAAAGAATATCAAATTTTATGAGATTGGTTATAATCAGTTTTACAAACCGTTCTAGAAATAGATGCGAAAAACCGCTTTAAAGTTCAAACTTTCACAGATGGGTGACCATACGAAATTAAATCTGGGCAGGCATTAATCTAATAATTGATGTTAGACTTAGATCCTAGCTGTTTTCTTTAATATTTACTTTTGAATTTTTCAATTTTCTGAAATTATTTTTAGAATTTCAGGATATTTCTCCAAAATACAAAAATGATTAGTGAAAAAATTTTTGCCATGATCTACATATAATTTTCAAATACTCTTTTCAAAAAGTTAATATAAGTGCATATATAAGAAATTTAGTAGGCTAGGTTTGGTAAGAGGAGTACTGCTGGATATAATCACCGTGCTTCACAAACCGCCAACGGGTCTAGTGTGCTCCTTGATGAACTCGATTTCTTCGGAACTAATAACTCCTGCAGAAATCGTTCACCACTCCTCCCGCTCTACTAGTAAGGTCTCCTATGGCCCAATGTCCCGAAATTACCCCTGCTATATTTCGAGTATCAATTCTGCTTCCATTTTGTCTGGCCATAATTTGCTCACAATACGGCAGGTTTCTCTGCTTACCTACCGGAAGCCTGCATTTTGATAGCTACCCCTGATATTCTCCTATTTCAGACCTCTAATCGGGTACCTCACATAAGCTAATACTGCGGAACTATCCATTTCACAGCCGTTTTTGACCAACTCATCAGCCATATCATTGCCTTGGATATGCCTGTGGCAAGGTACGCAGAGTAGTGTTTCCTAATGCCATATGGTTAATTCTTCAAGACTGCTTTGGTTTTGCATAGTGCAGCTATATATACACATAGATACATTTGTGCTGGCTGGTAAATCGTTGTAAGCTTTGCCTGAAAACATTACATTTGTGCGACAGTTTATAAGATTCGTGCAAACGCCAGTCTCTGGAGTGCACTCCAGCACCTGTACCCATACTCGTCTTGAATCCTACCATAAAAATAGATACATCGGATGTTTTCATCATCTCTTTCTAATTTCAGTCACTCCTGGTTGGCATCATTATATTGATACCTCCACCAAAAGTTAGGAAAGGTATTTGGTAATCTCTTTCTTAACTAAAATATCTACAGTCCATCTTCTGGAATACAGGGTGTTTCCCACTAGGAGGTCAGTAGGGCGGGAGGTGATAGTACTCACTTAGACGAACCAAAAATTGTATGGCAGGGGGGGGGGGGGCATAACAACCGTTACAGGGTTACAGTGTGATTAAGAAAAAAAACAGTTTTTCACAAAACACCCTGTATCTTATAAACTACAGGGTGTATGGTCACACTTAGGAGCTCATTTTATGCAGAACTTCATGACCTTTCCAACGATTGCTCAATTACCTCCACACCCCTCTCCAAGTTAATAACTGTTTAACGGCCACAGTTAAAACATAGGATGTAATAGGTCATATTAAAGAGGGGAGTCTGCAGCTTACAGTTTTTATAAAAAAAAGTTATGCTAACGACCTTTTTGCAAAAATAATAGAGGTTAAATTATAAAAAAAGGTAAGAAAATCTGAAATTTTTAGTTTAGACAACCATAATTCATGATTCGAGAGGGGTGTGGAGGTAGTTGAGCAGTCGTTGGAAAGGCCATGAAGTCCTGCATACAATGAGCTCTTAAGTGTGACCGTACACCCTGTAGTTTATAAGATACAGGGTGTTTTGTGAAAAACTGGCTTTTTTTCTTAATCACCCTGTAACTCCTAAACGGATGATATGCCCCCCCCCCCCTGCGATACAATTTTTGGTTCGTCTAAGTGAGTACTGTTACTTCCCGCTCTACTGACCTCCTAGTGGGAAACACCCTGTATATTGGAATAACCAAAACCTTTCACCATTCACCAACCTCCCTCTCTTAGCCTGACGCGTTTTCATCCTGGGTTTTAATCTTCAGTTACCACCAAAAGTTCCAGTACACGTATAAAGTACCACACTGACCTTCTTAATACGTTCTTCTATATTAGCTACCCAGCTCAACTTGAAATCAATCGAATATGACTCCCAGATACTTTGCTTCGTTGGTGATAGTAAACTCTCCCCCAACAATGGATGTCCTGTTTTTCCCTCCTAAAACATTAGCTTTGTCTTCGAGGGATGCACCCTCAGATCTTCTCTAAACTGTGTAGTCAAATTCAACAAAGTACTGAAATAATTGCTGGGACTCCAACAGACAATTGTTGAAAGTCCACTATTCAGTTCTTCTCTCCGATTGAGTGCTGGTTACCACTACAATAAGGTGTACAATTACCGAATATACTTCATGACAGTTCGATAATTCCAGATGAAGTGTATAGTCTATAGTCTGGAATATTTCAAGTGACTCCTGTGTAATATGTATACTCGTAGGATGTATCGATACGATAGATATTATACACAAGCAACTCACGGTATATAGACTTCAAGGTATGCTCACTGACATGTATATAAATGGACTAGTCGTTGAACCAAAAATGCATGAAAGCAAATGGTACCACTTTCATATTTCTGACGCTCTCCATAAGAGCATACTTTTCCGCTGAACTGTAACGATTCGGAACGCGAAATTACTTGAAATTAAACAGTATTTCCAACCAAAGCAGCCTTGTAAAAAACATAGAGAATAGAAGAATTCTTAAGAACTTTTATTTAATGATTCTAAATTAAATCACAATTAAAAGAAGAAAAAACAACCGCCTCGTCCGGGGTTTGAAACCGGGACCTTCCGCTTGCCGGGCGACTGCTCTTACCACTGATTTTTCCTCTTGTATTTATCAATTTATAATTAGCCTACTAAGCCGCGTTTTGCTGTCAGCTGGCATTAACCAATAACGATGAAAGCGCACAAATAAATTTTTTGAAAATTCAATGTTTTTTTAATTTTTTCCCTGACGGGAATCGAACCTACACTTGTTAGAATCGGTCAAGATAGAGAATAGAAGAATTCTTAACAACTTTTATTTAATGATTCTAAATTAAATCACAAATACAAGAAGAAAAAACAACCGCCTCGTCCGGGGTTTGTAAAAAACACTTCCTTCAACTCATAATTTAAATTTAACAATACAAATAGTCCCAAATACTTTTGTGGTAAATTCGGTAAAACCCACTGACATGCAGATAAGTAAATTCCCAAATAATTTAAATATAACGCCAGTTTGCGATAGTTGGTAGCATTGACAGTGAGAGCATACGATATGAAATTAAAATTGGTGCCACATGAAACAGGAGATCAAGCAGTCCATTCATATATATGTCAGTGGGTACGCTTAATAAGATTGAAATTTAGGTCATGGCCTAACTAAGACTAATTTAAAATGATGACTTATGGAGAAGAAAGTGTATAAAAAATTGAATTGATCTCTAGACAGGTTATATCCTTGCAATCAAAGTTACGATGAAAGGTACAAGACCGGCTCATGACTGTCACAGTTAGTACTGTGATGTAAGAAGGAATTTCGGGAATGACAGTGAATCTACCGGACTAGAGATATGTTCAATTAGACCAACAATACAGGAAACTTATCAACCCTTTCAAGAAATCACTCAAGCCTTAAATCTACCACGACGTACAGATCAGATAAGAATCACTTCAAGGGCTGTGAATTTATGATTATCTTCAAATTAAGTATTTAAAATCCAATCAACTCATCAACGATTCCTGTCTGAATGCTCATATGGAGACTCGCTGACTTTTCTTACGGAAGTTGGAACCACAGTCACCAAACTTGTGGGTCTGAAATCGGCGCAATCAATTTTTACACTAGAATAAAAAAAAAATCGCAGCAGCAGATAAAGCAGCGCATATGACATGATTTATCTCGACACATATATAACTTAGAGAAATGCTGATTAAAGCATTTAATTCAACTTCAGTAATAATCTCAGAAACCGCACTTAACTCAAAATATCATATTTGGCGGATGGGGCAAGCCAATATTCAGGCACCGATTTGTACTTAAAGTTTCGTACTTAAATCAAACTGTTTATAATATGAAATAGATGTATTTATTGTTGACATATTTTACTTCAAATCACTATAGTGAAAGTGGAAGTATTTTTAAATTTCATTTCCAATATTTAGTTAGTTATCGATATGACATTTTATTTATAATGATTCTCTGTTTTCAATATACAGTTTTTGAAATTACTTTTAAAAATGTCAATTTTTATGTCTCGCATTTAAATCTAGGATTTTATTTTCAAAATTCAATGCACGAACTTTAAGTTTGAATTGAATCAATATTGAACATCAAGCAATTCATTTCTCTTCATTCAAATAAATAAACTGCACTTTTCCGCGCCTCTACGCGCATGATAATTTCTTATCCTACAATCGCGGTAGCGACCTCTTCTGTCCAGACTTTAACTAAATCAAACTCTTCACGCCACCTACTGGAATGAGCAGAACAACATCTGCTGGGCCAGCTAGGATATGTGTCAGTCGGATTGTCAAACTTTATTTTGACGTTTTTTTAAAATATTCTCTGATTGAAATTTTCTATAATACGATTTATGAACTATTCTTATAAGCCTAAAGGGCGACTCCATTTTTGCTCGCATTCTTAGAATATAAAGCCCTAAGGAAACTAAAATAGGTACAACAATAGCTGCGTTTTTTTTTATCTCCATGATCTGATCCGGATCAAAGGAGATTATCGATTGACGTCGGTGTCAAAATGGTTATAAATTTACATGGTTTTCTAAATTCATAACAAATCATCACATTGCCATGCTTTTGTTGGGTAAAAACTTCCAAATTTGAACCAAATTTTACTCAAGTTCTATTTTGACGTTTTGTGAAGATTGAAATCATGGCAATTTTATAATATCCCTCATATGTAAAATCATAGCTACCTACAGACATTTTTTAGAACCAAATAACTTGAAATTTCCAATGAACCGGATCAATATAAAAAAAACGCAGCTAATGTTTATCGTCTGCATGTATCTATTTTTTTTCTATATTACTTAGTTAAATCTAATTAATTAGCTGTGGAAAAACATCACACCATATCACATCATATTTTATCTCTTAGAATTACTTTTCTTGTTATTTTCGTAGTAACGTTTCAACAAAATGTTAATCTTGATCTAGTTAGTACAAACCTTTAAGCTGCATTCTAGTTAGCATCACTAACATATTAGTTTCCGTAACTGAAGTCAGAAAGCTCATGAAAAAACCCCCGAAAATGACTAAGTTGTTGAATTTTCTGAAGCTTTTGCATAGCTTTTGGTTTCATAACTTTGACTAAAGGGTTACATTCTCCTACCTGGACAGTACCCACCTATAATGTCTATCAGCGCAGATATGGAAAACAATTTTATGCTTCGTCTAATCAATCACGGTTAAAAAATAAACCTGTACTAGGTAAATTTTGCCTATATTGGGGTTTATATTATAAAAGACCTACATTGTCACAAATATGATTTGAAATGTCTGACTCACCTTGAGTTTATCTTCAATGTCCTTTATTCAGCTTCTTTCAATACCTCGTGAGAAATCGATGGATGGAGAAAATTCACATATTTCTTGAGATGTGCCGCATTAATTTTAAGTACCCTTGAACCACTGCATCCAGGGCCGCATTTATACTTTTGGAGGCCCCAGGCGCAAAATTATTATGGGGCCAAAAAATAAGTTTATTTCAATTAATAAAATATATTCAGGTAGGTACATGGTGTTTGTTTAGTTTATTGGAAACAAAAGTCGACATTTCCATAATAACGCATTTTCAAAAATAACACAACATTGGTATTTTAAAAAAAAAGTATAAAAACAAATAGTTCAATTTTAAATAGAAAATAAAATAATAACTAAAAATTTTTTTTTCTCACATTTGTATATAATGTCATAATTAATCGCATCCATTACATCTGATTCAATGCGTAATAACGACAGGTCACTTGTTTTATTTTGATGTAAATAATTTTTATTCGTTTCAACACCGAAAATGAGCATTCAGAACTTTCATTACAAATAAGCATCGTCAAAAAGATTTTTAAAATTGTTTCTATCTTCGGAAAAGTAGACCTTAACCCATCGTTTATAAATTTATACATATTTTGACTTAAAACAAATGTCTTTCTTAATCATTATTAAAAATTTCATACCTTCATCAATAAATTTTTTTGAGCCAATATCAGTATACCTACCATAAGTTTGTAAAATTTTCTTAACCTGCTAATGCATGGGAATCTTCAAAGTCATTTATCCCTAAGAAATGAAATCTTTTTGCAACTCTTTTCCATTCGGAAAATAGCTATGCTTTGTACAGGGTGGGCCAAAAGTCACCATGGGGTTTAAAAATTTAATAACTTTTCCGTTTATATATTTTTTTTATTTTTTTTTTTAGATTATATAAATAACATCTGGAGAATAAATAATGGATAGATTCACAACTGAACAATGAACCAGAATTATAGAATTTTATTACTTAAATCAGCGATCAATTATTTTAACGCAAAGAGCATATCGTCGCCATTTTAACGTCAGAATTTCGCCCTCTGAAGCCATGATTCATTGCTTAGTTGATCGTCACCATCAAAATGGCACCGTAAGTGATTTGCCTCGAACCGGTAGACCGCGTATAATTCACACTGCGGAAAATATTGAACGTGTAGAGCAAATTGTTAACGAAACACCAGAAACATCTACCAGAAGGCGTTCTGCTCAGCTAGGGTTGTCTCGTACGTCACTACGGCGCATTTTAAAAAAAGATTTACTGTTATTCCCATATAAGGTGCAATTGGTGCAAGAATTGAAACCCGCAGATCATCGGCAACGTCTAAATTTTGCAGTTAAATTTCAACAGTTGGCCAGAAATGAAATCAACTTTATTGAAAATCTGATTATGAGTGATGAAGCTCATTTTCATCTGAATGGCTTTGTTAATAAGCAGAATTGTAGGTTCTGGGGTTCTGAAAATCCAAGAGCCATTCATCAACGCCAATTGCACCCCATTAGGTGTACAGTATGGTGTGGCATTACATCTGAAAATATCATTGGGCCTTACTTCTTCGAAAATGAAGATGGAAGTGCTGTAACCGTAAATGGAGAGCGGTATCGGTTTATGATAGAAAATTTTTTACGTCCTGCTCTTGAAAACAGACCTGAGATGTGGTTTCAGCAGGATGGAGCCACTGCCCACACTGCCCGAGACACAATGGCACTTTTAAGGCAAAATTTTTGGACAGCGAATAATTTCAAGAAATTCGGAAATTAATTGGCCAGCGCGTTCGCCAGATTTGTCAGCAGCCGACTATTTTCTTTGGGGTTATTTGAAGGAGCGAGTATATGTGAACAAGCCCGAGACAATCCTTGAACTCAAGGCCAACATTCTTGCAGAAATTCGAGCGCTACAGCCACAAATGTTGAAAGATGTTATGGAAAATGCTCTAAAAAGAGCGCATCATTGCGAAGCTAATAACGGCGGTCATTTAAGTGACATTATTTTCCATACTTAGCGTAAAAAAAATTCCATTTTGTATATTTTATAATCTAAAAATAAAAAATAAAAAAAATATATAAATGAAAAAGTTATTAAATTTTTAAACCCCATGGTGACTTTTGGCCCACCCTGTATAACGCCTAGTTTTTCCACTCTCTAACTGGAAAATTCGTGCATACAGAAAAGCTTCCACAGTCGGAAATGAAAAATGATTTACGTTGATCTGATCTAGAATTATTCTTAAAACTAGTGTTGAGTATGGTAATTTGTGAATAAAAAAGATATTGGTGATTATAGAATAATTTTTCTGGTTTCCAGTAAACATTAATTTTTGTAAATAAAAAGATTACTCTTTTGGACATTTTACCGGGTTAAACCTAATTTTGTTCAAGAAATTTTTTTTTTCAAATCACTCAATTTCGCTATTTGGGACCTGTTGATGAGTCAAGCCAAGACTTGAAACTTGTCACCAAAAATTAATGGGTTGTGTGATGAAATAACAAATTAGAACATTTTTTAGCTTTTGCTATATACCGGAGAATCCCAAAAGATTTTTCTTGAACAAAATAAAGTTTAACCCGGTAAAAAATCCAAAAGAGTAATCTTTTTATTTATTTTTCCTCCTGGGCTTGTATAGGAGTGTTTTTTGCCTCATATAATTCACACCCAGAATTTATTCTGAGTTTATATGAGAGGAGATCAATTTGATCTGTTTCAAGCGTCTGTAGCAGGCAGAAAACCAAGCTGCACCGATGAGTGTAAGGTTTTCTGCTGACACGAAATGCTTCTTCTTCTTCCCTTTCTTCCTTTTTATTTTTCAGCCCACTGCGTGGCGTATACAGGTTCGATTCGCTTCGAATGAATCTGTTTCTTTAAAAAAAAGTTTTAATTTTTTTTTTAAATAAAAAAATTGTTTCTTCTTTTTTTCTCAAACTTTCCATTTCTTTCTTCTTTTTTTCATTTTTTAGAAGAATTTTTAGCTTTTGCTATATGCCGGAGAATCCCAAAAAATTCTTTCTTGAACAAAATTAATTTTTGTATAAAAAGGAGGTTTGGAGTGAAAAAATAAGAAAACTAGTCAGCCTGCCTCTGGACGGACTCATGCGGATTTACGCTTATAGGTACAAATTGTAAAACTGTAGAAATTTTTATGACGTCCTGGAACTTTTTCGGATGTTTATATGCTCAGAGAAACAGATAATTCTATTTCGCAGTTATCGTGAGGCGAAATGTTGATAAATTGTTCGGGCTTTCTGATGATGAAATCATAAATTTCATGGAATCGAATGATTTGATTTGTTTTGTGATTCCTTTGGGTTTTGTTACTAATTTGAAATTTACACGGAAGCATATGACAATTTTATGGCGTATCATCCAATGTTGTCACTCGTTTGACAAAAAATATCCCAGATTTCGTTAACCAGGTAATTTATTTCTATAATTTTTACACCTCTTTTGGATTGCTCGTTTAATTACGAAGTCGGGATCTATATGCACTACACTGCAGTACAGACGAATCGCGTACCGAACTGTTAACTGTCCAACTATAAATAAAGTTGAACGAGGGTATATACCTACATTGGAGTTGAAGAATATGTAGGAAATGCATATGGCTTGACTTTTGCCTCCTAACTACTACTTTTGTCTACAAGCAATAAATCTTCGGAACCGAAATATGTTGATGTCGCTATGGTCAACGCTTATATACTGTTTCATCGGAAAACCCCTATATAAAACAATCTCTGCCGTTATATACAAAAGAATAATTGAATCGGCGGTCCAACTCGAAGTGAAATAAGAACACGTAACACGTATATTTTCGAACCGAAGTAGCAGAAGCATTGTGCAAAATCGGCACTCAGCCTCCAACACGGCGAATTGGCCCCCCTTCCTGTGCATCTTCACATCCACAAAAAAACTATCACAGAAATCCTACACACCTGCGGACGACGTTCGGTGTAATAAAATCAGACATTGGTGTATTTAATCGCTCTAAAAAAAAAATTTGTTAGATCCTGGGATGCAAGTCTGAAATACAAGCATTTTGTACAAAATGTAACCTGAGATTGTGCAATTCACCAAATAATATTTGCTTTTTTGAATTCCACAACAAAGCATAAGTATGTTTCATTTATATAATACCTATGTATTCTTTTAACGAAAATCAATTAATTTTTCCAATAAAGAGATTATTTTTAATACACAAAAAGAAAAAAACTATAGCAAAATAAGTCCGCCTAAATGTGGGTATCAAAATGTTACTTGTAATTTGGGTTAGATAAGATAAAACAAGTTTATAATCAAGAATTCGCGTGTTTCATACCAAAATTTCTCTCACTAAAAAGTTTGACAGAAAAAATTAGGCATTAGAGGTTAAATACTAGCCTTATACTTGTCTTGATTTATTTGTTTTTCCAAAAAAAAGAAATCAAACGTATATAATATGTCTGAATAGCTCTTTCATTTATTTCCAAAAGTAATTTATCACTGGTGGCTCGTATAAAGGTCGATGTACACTTACCGACCCAGCACGAACCAGCACAGGCAGGCATCGACTGGCACCGGCATTTTTCGTGCACATATAACGACATAAAACGGAAAGGAAACTCTTAGTTAAGGCAGCTATCGCGAGAAAACTATACAAAAATGATCCCATGAAAATTTCGCAACAAAACCAGCAACCGACAAATGCCGGTCTGATTTCTAGTCACCGATAGCGACCGGCAATAAAGTTTCCGTTACATGCCGTATCTGCCGGTGCCGATTGATGTGAATTAGCATACTTGGTTACATATAAAAATATTTTGTCTGTCTAAGCCGGTTCGTGCTGTGCCGGTAAGTGTGCATCGAATGTAAGAGGTATGAGCTAGCCTCGTGTGTGTTTTGGGGAAACATATGTCGATTACGTACTGGCATGCGATTGCGAATGCGATAGAACATTAGAAATAAAAATAGAAAAATATGGAATAGCGATAAGTTAAAGTAAATCAACAATTCTATTTCAAGTTCTAACTATTCTACTGTGGTTTAAAGTAGATATGTATAGATAGAGGGAGCGAATTGGTTGGTACTCCAATAGTTTTTTGCCTCGTTGGTGGCTTGCTCATGCAATCCAATAGTTCCTGTTAGTTTTATAATCTAAGGAAAGGACCTTAGAATATATAACAATCAGGAATACTGATAAGCTAAATGAAGTGAAGCCGGCTGATCGTTATGAGCTACCCCTTCGAGATATTATTGGCAGTTTTCGGCTTCAGTACACGAATTTTGTACGATACTCGCATTTCTCTTTATTATAATATGTTCTAAGGAAAGAACATTATATGTATTTCAAATGGAGGCAAATTCGTCAGCTTTAGTTTTTATGTTATGATCTTAGCGTTTAAAAGTATTCTATTTTGCCACAATAACGACACCGTTCTTTTATATTGTTGTTTGTGGGAAGTTTGATTTTAAAGTGTGGCCCTATATAGAGTGGGGCCCAGCTTGCGCCTAATGCTTCTTATGGTAAATGCGGCCCTGACTGTATACACTCGCATTCTGTCAACAAATTGTTTCAACCATAAATATGAGAACTCATATTCATAAGCGTTTTCCAACATACCACCGAGTTACTTTTAATAAATAAAATATAAGCCAACATCAAAATAATTTTTTTTAAACAAGTGTCAATAAAACATCTGTAAAATCTAACGGATTCTTGAAAAATTATTAAGCTTTCATCTTGGGTATCTATCTATATATGAGATTCTATTTTCACTGTTGTCAATTTCAGTTTTTTTTTTTTTATTTAAGGTAAAGGCTACCAAAAAAAGGATAAGTTGCTTTGGAACCCGATGCTCTTATTATGAGACGTAAATGGATAGCTCAAATCCGTACGAAGAATAAAAGAAAATCTTTTAGAGATAAAATAAAAAAATAAAAAAAATGTGACAAGTGAAGATCCCTGGTATAACGCTTAGCATGTGGCGTAACTATAACAACCGCAAAAATAAATGAAAAGAGAACAAAAGCGTTTCCAAGCCATAAAAGACACTGCAATGCCTGTTCCAAATGAAATAAACCGCGGAATTTCTGACCCAAAAAAATCCTGAAGATATTCAACAAGGAGAATCAAGTGAATTTTCGTAATAAAAATTCCTTTTATAAATTTTGTTATTACTAAAAGGGATAAAACAAGTTTCAAAAGCAAAAAAAAAGGGGGGGGGGGGAAGAGAATTATTAAAACTGTGAAACAGCAGCTCATGGGAAAGGGATGAGCCAGAAAAAGGAACAAGCTCCCCCGGATTGCTAGTCGAAAAAATGACGAAAAAGTGACGTGTGCAATGAACAGTTGAAAGGGACGGACGGCATTTTTCCAGGAGGAAAAGGGATAATTTAATCATTTCTTTATTTGGTGCTTCATCCCTTATAAAATTCAATATCCCGACATTCCAGATTCCAGACAAAATTCACTTGGGGTATATACACTTCAAAGGTGTATGGATACAATAAATACACGATATAACACCCAAATTTCAGATAGAACCAAAGCACAGAACGCACTCAGGCAACTTCTTCCCAGCTTGGTGTGATGCTGCTGTTGACTTGTTATTGTTGTTGTTCCTGATTTTATAAAAACTTTTCCAAAGCAAAAGTACGCATGACACTGTACCAATGGAAACAAGAGAGAGCATCGCGAATTCTGAGCATGTCCATTTTCACTATCAACCATTGAATCAGAAGAAGAGGTGGTAACACGCCCATTCTGTTGCCATGTTTATGCAAGAAAATGGGAGGGGTTTAGATATTTCTTGTCTAAAGAGAATGCCATGGCACTTTTCCATCAAAACTTAGGCATTTCGCATATTATGCCCGGAAAATTGTCAATTACCGAATTCTTCAAATTAATTGAAATATTGGTAGCGCCTTTGACGACTTGTTGCCCAAAACACCTGCAATATAATCAGAGTACTCCTCCTCCTCCGTTAGCATCAATTGCATGCAACCATGTCGACCAACACACAAACACAATATTCAAGAGGCTGCAAATCAGAGAGCTGTCAGCCAATCCCACGCAACTCTTTCTTATCTGATGCTGTCTTTATCACTGCCTAGGGGCGATCCGCCAACCGATCCGATTTCGACTGGCAAGTGGCAGCAGGAACTTGGCAAGTGAAAAAAGACTTTGGTTTGTGGACAGGACAGCCCATGACTTTCTTGTTGTCGTCGTCGCGGCACGTCCACTTCGCAAAGGTTTATATTTCCGTGCTTAGTTCATCTACAGTTATCGGTGAGATCGTGAGTGTCGTGTGTTAGCTAGCTCAACGAAATTTTGCCTAGCATTCATTCAAATGTCCCAGAGTAGGTATTCAGATCTCCACCGTTATTCTCGTTGTTTCCGGTGGGTTCAAGTGTAAATTACCGTCGTCTCTTGTAATAAAAGATGAAAACGCTTATTAAATCAAATTAATTACTCCAATTGTGCGCTAAGCCCGGAAGGATTCTCTGGCGGGTGGTCGAAAGTGTTTGCAACACCTGTCGAACAATATCTGAAGGCAAAGTTGTTGTGAATGTGTGAGTTTTGTGTGTGAAATATATACAGATTTGAGGCTTATAGGAGATCCCGCAGAGGAGACCCGTACTTTATCGGGCACTAACACTATAGCATTAAATCATGCATGGATGTGTGGGAGGTTTTTTCGTTACCTCTAATAAATTAAATTTGTTAGTTACTTATTAAATTAATAAAACTTAACAAGTGCTGAGGGCCCGGCCCCGGTATACAAGTTGAAGGTTAATCTGCCGCCACTTCTGGAGCAATTTAATTAGTTAGTGGTGTTATTTATATGTAATAATACGCTTACGGTGGTTTTCACTTTTCTTTGGAGGTGTGAACTGGGAGAAACTTTGTGGTGCTGCTTATGAAAAACTACTTTTATTGATGATTGCGTTAAATAATTACTGAGGTTTGTGTTCATTGCTTTATTGGGCATTTAAATTTTTTGAATTCATACGGTCTTGGAAATTATTTTTCATTTTATTTTTCATTAGAAATAATTATATTTTTTTTTCTTAGTTAATTATACTTTGGTTAGTATTTTACTTTCCACTAAACAATATCATAAAATTCATCTAGATATTCTCAAAGTTCGCTTGTAACTAGACACCGTAGGTCGGTTATTGAAGGATACTGAACTATAATGTAGGGAATTTATATAAAGCACATAGAAGAACTTTTGCAATTAATTTTAAAGTTTGAAAAAAAGAAAAATGTGTATTTTTCTATCGTATGCCTATGCTATATAATTTTCTAGCCAAAGTTGTCCGTTCTTAGAACGGGATTTCCTCTTAAGTTTGTACATTTTTTTTATTTTCTTTTATTTTTTATTTTATATCTTTAAACTTTTTTTTTTAATTTTTTTATTTATATTTTTAAAAATTTTCATATTTTTAAATATATTCGTTATTGAAAAAAATCATACTGGGACTCGAACTCGCTACAAACAGTCTGAGCTTTTCTTAAGTTTTTTTTTTAAATTTTTAAATATTTTTGTCATTAAAAAAAGTATGCTGGGACTCGTTCTTGTCTGGTCTTTTTTATATACTTATATTACTTACATAAAAATAAACGAAGAGTTATAATTTAATTATAATTATTAAACTGTAACTTCAAAATTCTTATAAATTTTCAAAAGAATTCCAGTTGCTTTTTAATCCTTATGTGACCAAATAGGGTACCCGGTATTTTTTTTTGGGTTTAAAATTATATACCTACCAATTTCTTTTAACATCTCTTCTAGAGGCCTATGTACCCCTGAGAACTTCTAACAAACACTTCTTAAGGCTCTTTAAAAATTTCGATACAAATGTGGTTTTTTAAATAAGATTTCTTTGCCCTTTCTGAACTCTATACTTCTACCACCGTAGCAAGGTGCCAGGTACCTTAAGAGTATGCCCGTTTGAACTGAAACTCGCAAAATTATAAATAACTAATTTTTTATTTAAATAATGCATAATAACACTAAATTTCATTCATTGGACTGTCTAATGTGGCAGTATCGCCGCAGTCAACACATGTAATTGGCGTGGTTTTTACATGCTATGTACATTACTTTTTCACATACTATAGTGCAGCATTTCCTAGTTTTGCGGCGCCTGTTGTCATATGCAAGGCATCAATGACATACACCTGTACGCTTAGTCCTATCTGATGCGTTCTTAAGCTTAGTTTACATTTAGATAGTTGTATCAGAATTTATATGAGCCACAAGTATATTCGACAAATTGCGATAAAACTGCTCATACAAATGCTCATTCATTTAGTATATGTTGGTTTTGCCCTTGATTTGACTACTCGGTATATTTTGCGTTTAGCTCTGAAGTGTAGTTACCATTGTGGATGAGACTAACGGATTAATTTTAATTTTCCTGGAGGTCAGATTGTCCTCATGTTTAGTTGTTGTCCTTTTGGTCTCCAGTAACACAGATAAGTAACGCAGTACCAAAAAGGTATACAAAATTTATATGGCTGCGTGCTCTATTCCTGAATGAACCACAACATTTGAAATGATGTAATACGTCGAGTGATTCATATTTTTTCGTATCTGAAGTGTTGAGGAAGTCGATCAAATGTATACAAAACTGCTATTATAAAAAAAATTGATTTCGGCACGCTCTAAAATATGTTATGGTCCATTCCAGAATGCACTACCAATTTCATAATCTGTATACTCTGCTCTGGTATGCTCTAGTTCTTGTGCCATCTATGGTAATACCC
Organism: Dioctria linearis; assembly: GCA_963930735.1. NCBI lineage: Eukaryota > Metazoa > Arthropoda > Insecta > Diptera > Asilidae > Dioctria > Dioctria linearis. The sequence continues at coordinate 265,678,828 of OZ005740.1, read as the reverse complement.
AGATATGTAAGGAGATAGGATAGTTAGTTCATAACCCGTATGTAATAACATCTTCAAGGCTGGTTAATGTTCAGAGATTTGGCCGATGCTAAAAGCTATGGCTGGCTGATATACCTATACATAATTGCTGACTCAGGAGGAGCAGATTTTTAACATTAGTTTCCAAATCTGGGTATTACTTATCTGTGGTCCCGGTGCGACGATATCGAGCTATTATTCTGGACGCAACCGACTTTTCAAGTTATATTTGTCGAATATAATCTTTTGAGATACCACTATTAAAATGACACTCGCATTACGCTTTTCATTCGCCATTTTAAGGTTACAAAGATTTTAGGTGATAGAATAACTTTACACCACGTTGCGTCCCTTTCTACTAGCAATTAACGCACACAACTATCAGCTACAATCTAACTAACCTCAATAATAAGCAGTTATATGGAAACATTTACAAATTGATTTCGAAAAATACTGTTATAAAACCGAGTTGTCAAAGTTGCATTTGTTTTGTGTGATAAGAAGAAAATTATTGTAAATTTTCTTTATCGATTTTTTAGATTGACTTTTTTTTTTGTTAATGACTGGTACAATACTAACGGAAAAAAAAACCATTTACCTTTAAAACTTGGAGTTCCGCTGCCCAACATCATGAAACTAATATGAGTTGCATTTAATTTGTCGGAAACTGTATATATATGTACTACATTGAGAAAAATAAATTGAAATTTACTACTTTTTAAATAATTTTACATAACCCTGGAGAAAATTACTAATAAAGTTTACATTAAATACCTGTAAATCACGTAATTTTGTCGCAAATTCAGTAAATTTTATCTATATTACAAGTTTAAGAAGCGACGGCATTCAATATAAACGTGAAGTGAGAGAGAAAGGTTAATTCATGCAGTGACTTTTGTGTCAAGCGCAACGTTTTATAATTATTTTGGTACCTTAATATAAATTGTCGGGTCTTAAATAAGCGAAAAGGATTCGAGAACTACAGGCCTGTAAGCTGCCTAATCGCAGATTTCAAGACAGCTATAGCCCAAGATATGTCCTAAGTTGAGAGAAACTTTGCTAAGAATCGCAACGCGCAGAGTGCTTGAAAGTTCCACACAAAGACTTCTGAAGAAGCTGTATAGACGGGGATGACATTAACTTAGCATCGGCCTGTAAGTGTGACTTTTTCAAAATTTAGAAACTTTGAGGCCGATCTTGTTATCTCATACGGAACAACAGGGCTTCCAACAACAGCAACTAATACAAAAAGTAACAATTAAGGGAATTCTGTGTAATTCGGAGAAATATTATCTTCATTTTTTAGTTTAGGTATACTAAATTAAAAAAAGCAGAAACTACACCTTTTGTTCCCTTAGTTTAGCAAATTTTTGAGAGAGAGGGAGGAGAAACTGCAACAGCGTTCAACTTCTACTGTGTAAACGCTCCAATCCTGCCAAGCGTCGGAGGAATACGCTTGGTAGCTACTTTTTTTACAAATTGGGGAAATTTGCAGACAAGAATCTGGGGGAGGAAGTTATAAATCCGTCAATTTGCGCATTAAAGAGGGAAAATTACATATCTAAAACTTTTTTCCTTGCCCTATTTAATATGGCAATTTTACATAAGTTTTTGGTAATTCCGGCTACAAAACTCTTCAATAATACCACATGCACATTCATTTCGATTGGTATTTGAAAGCTTTATGTGCCTTCGTTATTCAAAAATAGACTGTTGAAAATTTCTACATTTAGCATAATTTTATATAAAAAAAAAGTCAAGGATGGTTAAAATCGGTAAATTTCTTCATAGTATTGCTACACAAATATTTTGATTTCCAGTACATATTTGGAAACTTCTTGAGAAGACGCCGAGGTAGAAGGCTGAAACTTTGTGCATAATATTCCCGTAACAATTATAAATCTAAGTTCGGAAATTGGTAAAAACGGGCAACTCCTACATAAACATATCCATACAAAAACGTTTTTCAATATATACTGCACAATTCTTCGAAATGTCAAAACTATGAAACCATTTTGACTCTTATTTAGAAAGAAATGTAATAATTGTCTTTTATTTTTCTTGCTATTTTTTTCCAAACAGGGTTGGTTATATTTAGGTAAATACCAATTATAAGTTATTTTCTGATTTATATTATATGGTTAAATGTTATCGGTTGACTTTTAATTATTATGGTCATTAAAAACAATTGTGGGATGACTTTTGATTTTTGTTTAAGGAATGAAAGTCACAAATTATTTTTGATTGTTTTCTGCCTAAAAGTAATTACGATATATATAATTTTTCCTAATTATAAAATAAAGTTATTTCTGGATTTGTATTTGATAAATTTAAGAAAACTGTTATTCGGTATAGAAGGTATAGAAGGAGCCTTATAAATTTAGTTAGCCTAACGGCTCCCTCATTATCATATAGAGTATATGGACTTATTTTAGGATGAACGTTTCCTACTATGAAAGCCATATCTTCTTTATTTTTATAAATATTTCTTAAATCATTTAGTGTCAAAATTATTCCATTTTTGTTCTTCTAATCAGAACTAATCATATTGAATCATAGCTTACTGACTTTGTGTGCATGAATACATGTATAGTGTGTATAACATAGCCGACGTGACTCGAGACAGGGAAAAGTAAAATAACTTGAGGACAAGCAAAAAATTCTTTAACAAAAACCACCCTTATAAGAGTTACATATCGTCGTTGCTTTTATGAAACCAAAATCTCCTATGTGTCGGATTAAGCTATTTTGAGGTTTTGCTATCAACTCAAACACCGTTTTGCTCTTCATCCATGGAAAAAACTCCTTTGTGAAAAATATTTTTGTAGTTACTTTTAAAGCAGAAAACGAAAGGTCCTATGGGCTATTTTAATACTTATAGTTGACAAGAATCATCAGTTTTATGTCTCTCCTATAAAATTATACTTTTATCACATAGGAGGTTTCATAATAACAGCGACGATATTGGGTTTTAAGATCTACAAATATTTTCAATACGTGAATAAGTGTGAAAACCTCTGATTATGCCCGTTAATGTTCACTGATATTGACCCACTTATCTTTAAAACAATTGATGTTTTGAAATTTGAGTCCCAATGTTTTGCCGAGGCTAGGGATTTTCCGGCGGGAGACTAGGAGTGCTTGCTTAACTTTCGAAGATTCACTAGTATCATAATGGCACAAGAACTAGATGACGCATGCAGTATCAAAAAAGTATACAAAATTTATATGGCTGGGTGGTCCATTCCGGAATGGACCACAACATTTGAACTGATGTGTGTGATTCATATTTTTTCGTATCTGAAGTGTTGAGGAGGTTGATCAGACGAATACAAAACTGCTGTTAAAAAAAAACATTTGCTCTCGGCATACTCTGAACCGTGTTGTGGCCCATTCCAGAATGCACTACCCATTTCACAATTTGTATACTCTGCTATAGTATGCCATGCGTCATCTAGTGTTTCTGCCATCTATGCTAGTACTCTAATCTTTTTTTTTTTTTTTTTATAAAAGAACGAACCGTTTGCTTTACAGACTTTTTATTTTTAAGTTTTCTTTAATACTTTTTTTTATTAACACTAAAGCATAATAAGAGAATTAGTAAAATGGTTCCATCAATACAACACTAATTTATTAATATTAGCTTCTGTGTGTACCGATTTTTTAAAAGATTTGGAGGGCTTATCGCTGCTGGGGGAACACTCCAGATCTATTAATTTTCGTGAGTACAGATTTCCTTTTTTTTTTGTCTAATTACTATAGCTCTTTTTAACAATTTTTTGATTACTCTTAATATTCTAAAAAACGACTGACCGAATCGCTCCTAAGCTCAGACCACACTTTTATTAATTTAGAATCTTTAATTCCTCTCGTTCGTGATTGGTTGTATCCATTACCTTGATCGGCTCGAAAAATAGTACATAATCATATAAGTTGAGGGGAATCTGGCTGAAGGTAGCACATAATCGTGTAAAAAATAATAAGCTGAAGTGAAGAGGAATCAGGCTGAAATAGCGAACGCAACATAACTCATATGCATTCGATCGACACGCGTAAAACATGAACAACACATATAGAAGCATACATACGCGATTAAAGCGACTAAGTAGAATATAATGGTCAAACGTCCAGAGCAGTGATTCCCCAAATGAACGATACTGCCCCCTAGGGGGCGCTGAAACGATCCAGGGGGCGTTGAATAAAAATAAATAACAGCAAATGGCGAATTTAAATTTAAATCCAAAGACGGGCTGCCAACATTTCTGGCTTCAAAAGCAGATTTCTACAGCTTATCCTGGATTATGGACTATAATACAAAAGTTTTTAATTACATTTCCTTCACCGTATTTCGTTCAGTGCGGTCCCAAATTTATTAACAAAAAAAACAAAAATCGACTCCGAATAGGTAATCGCGGCGATTTAAGGATGTTGCTAACAAAAATAGAGCCGAGGATTATATTAATTATTATTTTCATATTATCCTTCGATACATTAATTTTCTGTGATTTTAATAAATAATTTTATTATTTATTATTTGCAACATCCTTCATTACTATATTTTAAAACGTATATGGAACATATATATATACAATACATATATCTTGCTGTTTGTAGCTTAAAGAATGTTGATTTCCAAGGGGCGCTGAGTAACTTTTTTCTGAATGGGGGCGGTAGTCCAAATAAGTTTAGGAACCACTGGTCTAGAGTAAGCGTGTGATTAGTATGAATGGGCTTCTTATATACGCAAGAGCTTTTTGGGTGATATAAGGGTAAATGCTCGTGTCAAATGAATTATTATTAAGGGAAGGAAAGAACAAAAAAAAAGCTCATGTTGCGAGCTATGTACTTATATTTCCGCTTATGTACATATGGAAAGAACGAATTTAAAAGATTTTGACCTTAGGCGAAAATAACGGTGTCGATTGAAATAATTGTTTCTAAAGGAAATCTATATCATATTACGTGCGATATGCATGTTTTTTTTCGAGAGTTTTCGAAAAACTTGTGCGAGCTTGATTTTAAATTTGTTTGTGATCGCATTTCGTATGGAATAAATTAACTGAAAAGTAATGATAGGGTTTGCCGATTCATTACACCCACAACAATCCTTATGAGAACAGTTAGACTTCAGGACAACTCTGTGAACCTTAAATAACATCACATTTCCCAGGCACTTTTTTCCCAAGGGAGTTCCAAGACATGTGCAAGCACATGTGCTCTCAGGTGCTTCAGAAAACGGCCATAAGATTTATAATCCTTTAAGCAGGGACCGTAATTATTATGATCATAATAATTATTAGTAATTATTTTTAATCTCTATTATTTTAATCAAATATAATTATTAATTGTTATTTAGAAATTCCGTACCCAAAGGGTAACAACGGGAACCCTATTACTAAGACTTGGCTGTCCGTCCGTCCGTCACCAGGTTGTATCTCATGAACCGTAATAGGTAGACAGGTGAAATTTTCACAGACTGTGTACTTCTATTACCGCTATAACAACAAGTAATAAAAATAAAATAAAATTAAAAATTGGTATTGGTAGGTGATGACGTGACTGAGTGACAACTGTGATAGATGCATGTCTCTAAAATGACTTGACGGACATTATACTTGAACATTACCTAATTAATATTGTACTTAAGTACACACCGGCTATTTCAAGCCACTAACAAAATATTCTTGATGAGTCGTTAGTTGAAATTTTCACAGACTATGTATTTCTATTGCAGCTATAACAACAAATAAAAATAAAATTATAAGGAGCCCCCATACAAGAAACGTGATTTTTTCAGCGTTTTTTTCCTCGTTTTATTCTCATTCATTATTATTATCATAAGTAGGCATTTTTTTTTCAAAAGTCAGCATTATTATTTTTTTTTCAAATGACAGCATTATTTTTTTACATGACACCTACTCTCATTTGAAAAAATAAATAAAAAGAACCTACATAGCGTTAAATTTTGTACGATGCTACGCGAGTCTGACTCGCACTTGGCCGGTTATTTTTATATTTCAGATAAAAAGTAAGAATTATTTTTAATTTTTACTTTTTATAGTCGAAGTTCATAAATATTTTTGATTTTGATTGTTTGTTTTTCCAAAATAAAAATCATTTGCCATAATAAAACTAACAATTATTTTTATTTCATTTTTTTGAAAAATATACCTTCAAATATTTGTTATTATAAGAATTTGGTTGATTTTGATATAGCACATAATTTTTATTTTTGACAAAATTAAAGACAATCTTTTCTTTGATAAAAAAAAATATAAATCGTAAAATGATTTTTATTTCTGATAAACTTCGAAGAACCTCCACTTGATAGGTATATGCTTTTTTGATTTGAAAAATCAGTAATAATAATTATTTACGGTCACCTTTAAGTCATAGACGATGCCTACTCACTGACCAGAAGCTAGAAGAGAATTTGAAAGTTTCCAGGTTTGAACAAAGTAAAACTTCTTTAAGAAACTACTATTGAAACGTGGCATATTAAGATGTAATTTTGAATTCATTAAATATAGTGTTATAAATGAAATGTCAGGCATATTGCATTTTTATTGATGTAAATAAATATATGTGCTATAAGGTAAAGTCCGGCTCTCTTGGAAAAGTGTTACAAATTTCTTGACTCACGTTTCCTGGACGAGCTATATGAAGCCGGCAACGAGAGCTAAGATCCAATACCTAAGAGCGTCCGGTTGGAACCTATGAGCAATTGCTTATAAGTCTGGAGGATTAGCATTGGGCCTGTTATGGCCTACGTTAACCTCAGTCTTCAATCAATCCATAAAGGTAAATATAGAAACATTTATTGGTTATTCATTAAATATCGTTTTGATTGTATAAATAGGCTGAAAAAATTCAATTAAACATTAATTCGACAAACCAGACGTTGGTGTATTAACTTGGGAGCCCTGCTAAAGAGCTGCTCCCCACTTTCTGTTCGAAGTAAGAGCTCCAGTAGCCGCTTCAATAAAAGTTAATGACTTTTGTCTGCTCTTTATCGTCTCAACACGAGTTAATGCATTTAGGATGCTCTTCATACAACAAGCATTGATAAACCAAACGAAGAAGACCGAATCGCAATATGTAGTAGGAAATTAAAATCCTGAGAAATCTTGATTTAATCATTGATAAATATGACAACACCTATGAGCAGTGTTTGGTGGGTGATTAGCTCTCTCAAATGCCTTGGAAAAATCTAGCAACACTAAAACTATGTCCTCATTACTATAGAGCGTTCTTCGGGAATATGTACTCGTATGTAATAACGTTCAGCTAGGTAAACTAATAACTGTTTCCCCTTTGGAGTCCCGACTTTTATCGATTTAATATATTGTCTCTAATAAATGTTCCTGAATTTTTTGGTACATTATTTTCTCCAAAATTAAAAATAAAAAAGTGTTATACTAATTGAATAAAAATGAGAGGGCAGCTGTTTTTGCAGTTTGTAAAGCAACAGCAGTTATCAATCCGTGTGATATATAGAAGAAATTAGACAGAAATTACCAATTACCAATATCTAATATTATATCTATTGATACACGAGAAGACTATAGGTACCTACTCGTACAAATCTAGGGCAAATATTCTCAGGTCAAATAGCGTCGAATAAAAGACAATTGAATAAGTGTCATATAATGAAAAGAAACCCCATCACAATGGTCATCTTCTAAGACTTCAAAACCTTCTCAGAAACTCAGAAAGTCTTCATTTTGTTTGACCTGTCACAGTTTGTGTATGCATTAATTTTTCGTATTTTGATTGCAAAAATTTCAAAGACGCGCTTACAATTATTAGCGGTAACATTTTGATTTGGTTGCCATTTTGGGAAGCAAGGGAAAATAAAGAGGAAATCAAAGAGCTGGAGCCTAATACTTTGCTTCCCTTTGCTCTTGTTTTTAAACCAGGAACTACAATTTTCACTATACTTTTTGAATTCCAGCTCTTCAATTCTCCTCAATTTTTCCATATATGTAGTCATAAAAGACATTTTATATGGAAGCCCTACGAAGAGTTCAGTTGGAACTTAGATCGCCACTTTTTATAACAAAGTTGTGTAAAAATGTCAGCGCTCTGAGTGAACGTGCTATCGACCTAACGTCCGAACGGATAGACCGACAGATGGACATTCACAAATTGGAATTGCTTTGAATATTGTGTATTGTATGTAGTTTAAATCAGAGCGGTAGGATGGGCGATCGGGTCGATGGGTCATCGGGCCGGTGGTCTCCGCATTAATCGTGACCCTCAGCCGGCACGGTGGAAGGAGATCTATGATTTAAAAGGACTTAAAAACGTTGTACAACTTATTATAAAGAGGACGAATTTGCATTTTCGTGGCTTCAAAAGCATTTACTTTTTCATAAAACATGTGACAACTCATTTTAGTGCCAGAAGAAAACGTATAAATTTATGCCCCTGATCTATAAAATTGTCAATATAACGTAATTTACCTTTACCCACCATTACCTCACGTGGTCTGTCAGCTGACTGGATAAAGTTGAGCAACAATTACCCAAGATAGTAAAACATCCGAAGGTACTAAAGAATAGTAAATAATATTTATTGCAATTAAAACAATTAGTTAATATTCATTTTTTGCGAGTAACGTTCATTTAAAAATATTCAGGTGAATCAGTTTGATAGTAAGATTTGCAAGATTTTGTAGAAGGACTTTTGTAGATTTTTTCGCCGCGCAACAGTTTATAATATTCTCGAAATTCGGAATGCTTGTCATCTCTTTTTCGGTTGAAAAAACAACCATATTCGAGAATCTTTCTTGACCCATTATATATCAGACACAATTTGTTGTTAATTTCAGTTTGCTGAAACTTCGTTCACATGAAGCTATCGGCAATGTGAGAAAAACTCGGAGCGCGATTTTATAATTTAGACGGAATTCCTGGAAGCTATAGTCGTGAATTGATTGAAGCAAATTCAAAAGCTGCTTTTCTCAGACTATCGTTGTTCATTTTGCTTGGGAGACTGCCGGAAAGGAGTCCAAAATCTTCGGAAACTTCTTCTAACATTTCGTCAGTTTCGTCAATCGATTCAAATTTAAAAGATGCTGTAGGAAGCTTTTGTTTTATAGACATATAGACATATTAGGATCATCATCTTGTGATTGAAATCGTTCTAATAGGTTTTTGTATCTCCAACGTTTGCAGTATATCCATATCTTCAGCAAATATTGAAGCACTAGCAAAAATTTCACCAGGGTCACGAAGTGACTAAATTTAAATCGACAACAAAATATTTATTAAAATAAACAGTTATAACTCAAAAATAATTTATATTTCCCAAATTTTCAAAGAGCGGCACCTTCCCTTCAACAGCTACCAACTTGCCTCATCTTGTTACAGCTCTGCTTAACGAGTAAAATTGTTGGTCTCTCGAATTCTGTTTCCACAATGAAACCCTGTTTTAGTTTTAATTTTAAGGGCGAAAGGGCAAACTGCTCTTCTGCATATTTGGTGTATAAATTTTTTGCTTATTAAATCTTCCAAATTCTAGAAAAATCCAATTTTATCCATCAGCTAATATTCATAGAAAACATTATCTTACTGTCCTTGTGCTCGGCTCAGTAGCAAATCAGCCTAATAATTTAATTTTTTTGAGACCCTTAGGGGTTTGTTTGTCGTCATTTGGCCCGGCCGGTTTGAAGACCCAGTCCGGTCCTGGTTTCATTCCGTTTTTCCGTACCGTAATTGTTTATGCGTCTTGCAAGCGGAATAACAAAATTAGTCTACCCCATAATTTCATCCAGTGTACAATAGTACTTACATGAGATCGCTGAACTCGATAATTCCATAAATTAATATACATAAAGCGAAGATTCGGTAGTTTCATCTCTATTTCGGTTTTTCGTATGTACCTACAGTTCAAGGAAAATCTAATTATTGAGAGATTTCCAACTGAATCTGTCATTGTTACTTAAAGTTCTTATAATTTCTCAATTATTCTGGGAATAGACAAATCGAATTATCAGAATGAGCGAGGGGTTTCGATGTAAATTTGTGTTCAAAGAAATATTTTTTTACTAGGTCGAATTAGTTATCATCCAGACTTGCGAGACTAGGTAGGAAGATTTTTTCAGTTTTCCAAACGGTTAAAACAGATTCCTTTTTCATAGTTGTTATTTGTCTTATTCCTTTATTAACCATCGAATATACGTACGGATGAGCAATAACCTTTATGGCTTATTTTAGTAATTTCATACTATTTTCTACAATTCTAATACAAAATATCGCGTAGGTTACATTCAAGCATCGGCAAAATAAAACAAAGTTCAGTTAATAATTTGCTAATAAAAACTAGTAGTTCGTGAATAATTTTAATTGAATAAAAATATTTTGATAATTCATAATCATCTTTTGTTCAATAACCCTTAATTTTTTTAAGTTGTAAGTTTTGTAATAGAGCAATGAACTGTAAAGAGGTACATAATTTAATTAAGCCTTAAGTAGGCCCATTTTAACAGCGAAAAAATTGTAGAATGCATTTTCTTTCGACCTTGCGTTTTCCAGTAGATTTTCATCTTAGAACACCATTTTGAAAATTATCGTACTCGAGCCACGCACCGCCCGTACACATGCTTTTGTATTATAGTGAGATGTGACCCCATCCGCCCACTTACGTAATTTTGTTCGTGAGGTGAGTTTTGTTAGGTAACATTTTTTGAAATTTGATGAGCTCTAGCGAAAATAAATAAAACGTATGTTAAGATTGTAGTTTTGAGTAAATAGTATATCTTTTTTATTCTACTCCGAATAGCGCTTCTTATTATACCCTAGATGAAATCTGTAGGGCATACTAAGTTTGTCATTCCGCTTATAACGCACAGAAATAATGATGGTAGAGCAAAATGGATTGGACAGCCACGCATAATATTAAAAGCTATTTTGATTTTTGCATGTATATCCGTCTGTCCGTCCGACCGTCTGTGCGCACGATAACTCGAGAACGTGTTCACTTAGAGAGCTGCAATTTTGTAGGCAGGCTTTGAAACAAAAAGCAAAATTAAGTTCGAAAATAGGACAAATCGGGCAGCTCCTTCGTGGGGTTGCTATACAAAAAGTTCATTTTCCACTATATATTTGGAAACTGCCTGTTAACACCTCGACCTAGAGAACTGAAATTTGGTACATGGTGTTTTCAAAAATTGGTACTGCCATATACAAATTTAAGTATTTATATATATAGTCCTAGATATTTTTATTGTACTAAAAACTTCTTAGAATATGAAATCCTATAAAATTGGTTATAACCATTTTTTCTGTCCGACGAACTGTTCTGGAAATATATGCGAAAAACCACTTCAAAAATCAAAATTGCACAGACGGGTGACCATACGAAATTCATTTATCTTGGGTATCATAAGAATTGGGCTTAGACCAATTCTAGCTTTTTTACTTTTCAATACAGACTGGCAAGAAGTTCCTCAGTATGTGATATAAAATAATTGTTATTGAATTTTTGTGTTAACTTAAAGAGAAGTTATTGGTTTTTGAGTTTATGTTAAACCAATAAGATGTAGTTATCGAACTGCATTCTTTTTGTTTTTGAATATTTTGTGTTTTACTTAAATTTCTAGAAAGAAATTGGGGTCACTGTTGACCCCATGCACCCACTTGTGTGATTTTGCTAGTGCGCCTACTTAAGGTTAATAATTGGATTGGACGACCATTTTGATATAATTTTTCAAATTTTGTAAAATTTTGAAATAACAGATATTTTCGGTTTTTAATAAGGCCTTGTCAGAAATATATGTTTGCTTGCAACGACTAAGGTAGGGTTGACTGTAGCTTTCTTATAAAGGACACAAGTTTACTATAGAAAAGGCAATTCTCGGTGTATTTAAAATGTGCGACGGTAAGAAAATCATTTTTTGAAAAATTGTCTATAGAAAACTTGCGCAAGTAAAATACTATTTTCATGGATAAACTTCATGAATAAGTATCAGAATGATATCTTTTCATTTACTATTGTTACATAACCGCCACCTGAATGTCATTGTGTTCTACTTTCGATTCTTTTCTATTTTGCTTCTTGATTGACAAAGGATAGTAGGCGTTTGGATAGTGAAAGCTTATTTAAATTAAACAGGAGTCGTTTTCACTAGTGTCAGCTTATTGAAAGTTAAACTAATGTGTAAATGTATGTTTGTACGACACTTCATCAACAGTATGCAGGTCGAATTTCTGAACGCACACACGTTATGCCATAGCCCTCACGCGGAAGTTTTTAGACAGTTTTCACAGATGTGAAGTATTCGAGGGTAGGAAAAATTCTCTGTTACCAAGTTTCGATCGGAAGTACGGGCATCATACCATGACTACTGCAAGCATATTAGCTTCGGCCATTTTGAAATTGAAAAATTTCTGAAATTTCTGATCGGACGGCTATACAGATGTTTACCTGCTATTTGAGGTGATAATATAATAATTTAATTGTCATAACGTGCTGTGAACTTGAGGTACAAATATTGATTATATCAAAAACTGTAACTTAATTGAACACACACACACAATTAAAGTCGGTAATCGTATAAGGAACTACAGCCGTGCAAAATTATTGATAACAAGTCTAGACACAAAAACTCTAGCAAACTGCGCGTGTAGTAAGCGACAAGGTGTACGCCGGCCCTATAAAAAAATGACAGTAGATTGGGTACCGTTCTAAATTTGGCATTTCAGCTGATTTCGAGCTCAGAGCATTCTGCTGTCAATTTATTTGTCAACGAGCACTTACTCATTCACATCTCTTAGGCAGGCCGCCCACCAAAAATAAAAATGCACGACGCATTTGCATAATGCTTTTCAAAAAAGCTTTACATATACTTTAGAGGGAAACGCTACTCACTAATCCAAACTTCCTGCACTGTAAGTGAATGTTACCTATTTTCATCTTTGTGGAAAACAAAAACTTGTCTCGTCATTCCAATCTGATTTCAAAGTAAGTCAAATATTTAAATGTGCGATGATATTCGAATTTCAATTCATTTTAATATTTTTTTTTTCAATTAGCTCTTTTTAATATTCATTAATAATTGTTTGTCACCGATTCGATTATAATCAGATGCATGTAGACTAGGTGTAGTAATTCTGTTTTGGAATTTTGCCTATTCTTCAACGAGACTATCTTTCCGTCCTTTATACCATGTGATATGCATGTTACACTCTTCAAATCGTTAATAGTTTACATACAGTCGTGATCTTCTCATAAACTTAACATCGCTGTCAATTCCGCAGTTTGCTATGCTTGCCGCCTGAAACACTTTTAAGTTTTTTATAATGAATTCAAGAAGCTCAAAGGTTTTTGCTTAAAATTATCCTGAAGAAAGATTGACTTAACTTGTCGACGTCGCTTTTTCGGGATCTATGACATTTCCCCTGAAGACGTTTGCCAAAAGAAAGTTTTTTCTAAAGACATATTTTAAAAAGTTCATTTCACAAAAGGACATTTTACAAAAGGAATCTTTCCTGAGATTAAAGCCAAAAAAGTCGTTTGCCAAAAAGTTCTTTGCCAAAAAGATCTTCGCCAGAACGACCATTGACAAGTATGTATGCGTCTACAAAAGGGCATTTCATGCAACATATTTGCCATTTGTACAAGTTAAAATTTCGTTATGGAATTAGGTATCTGGAAATTTAAAATACAAGCGTTTTTCAAATTTATGTAAATCATAATTATATTTTTAAAAGTACACCTCTGTGGGGATGCTCTCAGTACTTATAGTAATTCATGCAGGTAGATGTGTCATTAATATCTTATTTTAAATTTAAATTTTTAGCTAAAGCAAATAAGAAATCATATTTTTCATAATCGGATTCTTTGCTTAGAATTCTTTTGATTCGCTCATTTTGTAAATAATTTTTTTTTTTTAGAACTAGACATCCACCATATTGAACCTTTTCAATTTTGCCTTTAACGAAAGCAATTTTTATTTTTTTTTTAATTCAATAAGTCATTAAGAGGACTAGAAGGTTTTAGTGATAGGGATTCTAGTAGGACAGTACAATGGGCCGCTCTGGCCTCCGTGTTTGGGATCTCTCGTTCCTCTGCCTTTAATTAAAAAAAACCCGTAAGTTATATGTAATTATTAAATTTTCCAAGGTTTTGGGAAATATCCATTTGGTAATGATCCTTTGGTAAAGATCTTTCAATCATCTTTTCGATGAATGACTAATTTTCGTAAAAAAAACTTTAGGAAAACATACTTTTGAAGAATCGTCTTTAGGGCAAATGTCTGTTTGGGAAACAGAATTCGGTGAAATGCGATACTCCCCCTTTTCGAAACACAATTTCCTTTGAAAATGTATTTGTCAAAATACCTATGTTATTGCTATATTTACGTTACATATTTCCGTTAATGTATCTAGTTTTGTCTTTAAGTCACGCTCATGCAAATTTACTCAAATAATGAATTTCGACTAGAACGTATAAATAATTGAATATGTAGGTATATAAATTTTATCTGTTTTAGTTCACATGTTATTGAAAATTAAGAGATATATTTTTCTGTAATTATTTCATGAGACTTCACTACATAATGTTGTTGATTTGAAACTTTTAGCGCAGAAAATATCTTGCATAAATTTTTCTCAATATTTAAATTATTATTAATTCGAAACTTTTTTGACTACCATCTATTAAAATGTTATCCGTATTTTTGGAAAGAAAAAAACTAATTTTCTTTGGATTTATTTATTTTTTAGCTAATTGAAAATCAATGCAGAAATGTTCATTTATAAAAAAATAATTCGAAACGGCTGCAATGCCGGATTAAAATTTGAGAAGGTACTATTTCTTTCTATTTGGCGTGCACAGAAGTTTCAAAGTTGAAAATTCCAATTTTAATACCAGCATTATTTATTTTTTGTTATTCCCAAATTGAAACCCTTTCAGTGATTCAATGTTAATGTTAAGAGTAAGGGCGACCACGCCTCCAGGACCTTGCGGACACCGCAACCATAGTTGATCTATTGTGCCTTCCCCTAAGGTTGTAATGCAAAATCGAGTCTTTTAACGAGCTCGATTATTACTCTTGGGGTTAGATTGCAGACTTTATTTGGAGAGATAAGTGTTGCTCCTGTAATTTGCAGCCTTAGACCTGCAAGCTCTGGGCACTTAAATATAACATGCATCGAGGTTTCAACTTCCTCTTCGCATAGTCGACACAATTCACTGTAGGATTTGCCAGTGAGTGCGTTAGCAAACAGTCTAAGCGACTATCTGCTAAGTCTAATAAGTTGTGTGTGTGTCTGGAGGAGGGAAGGGTTGAAGAATTTCTTCGTACCGGCGCGCTTCACCAAAGGAGATCCAGTTGCCTGTTTTCCCACATAAGCAATTCACCCTAAAGTGGCTTTTTGGGATCCGTCAGTATACCAGACTTGGGACTGTCGAGGGAATTAGAGTGCTCTGTCTAGTATCTGTTTTCTTTCATTAATGGTTACCTGCCTCTTTACTATGCCTCTTTCAAATGAATTATTTTTGGCCATAGTATTGGAGCATCTAGGTCGTTAATGTTGACCTGGTCGAAGATGCTCGACGTGAGATCATCTGGCGAGCCTTCCTAGCAGCTGTTTTTCTCTGAATAAAGAGTGGCTGTAAGCCAAGAATGGCTTCAAGTGCTCGTTAATAACAAGATGTGAAAGCGCCAGCCGCGCCTAAGCATGTCATCCTTTGCGCCTTATCAAATGTTTCTCCTGGTGGTTGGCTGCAATGTTTTGAGCCACCAGACGTTTGCCCCGTAAGAGAGTATGGGTCTGACTAAGCCCTGGAAGATCCATAAGGTCATTTTGGGGTTCAGACCCCACTTTTTCCCGAAAATCCTGTGGCATGAGCTGAATGGCCACATGCCTTTGATAGTTATCATTTCAAGGTTTGGCTCCAGGTAAGCATGTTGTCTAGGATTATTCAGATATTTTGCTTCTTTGGAATATTCTATTGTTATTCCATTAAACTAAGGAGATGGGATCTGGAGAATCCTTTTCCAAGTAAAAGGAACTAGCACTGTTTTACCTGGATTTATTGATAGTCCCATGCTCTGGCACCATCTGGTAACGATGTTAAAAGCAATTTGCCCAAGCTCGGGTAAAGTTGATTCAAACTTCAACCTCTAATGGCCATGATTGTTGTGGATTTGCCGTTTATGGTAGCTGTTATGCATCGTTTCTCAAGCATATTGCCAATCCATCCAGGAATTATTACTAAGAGAGCATTTATTTCAAGTAAGGCATGAGAGAGAGAGACTTTAACTATATGTAAAGTGCTTGATTTTTAATTGTTACTTAAAAGGTATAATTACTTTATTTTCTCATAGCTGATTCGAAAACCGATAATGCCGTGGCATACAAAGTGATATATTAGAAACAATTACGAACATGTTGGAGATCCTATTCTGTACCAAAGGTGCAATCTTTCTTTTTTGTTGTTTTCCCATCTACTTTCATCTAAATCCCGCGAAAAATGCAAATAGTTATCAAAAGTTACCTTTGCATATAAGCTTTCATACAGATCTATTACTGTTGTAGGTGAATGAACTATTTTCGTTAGTTTTAACTAGGTAGAGCTAGCAGTTGTTTAGAAGTAAGTCAAAATTTAGTTGGAAATTAAAATAATTCAGCCAGCTTAATTGAAATCAGGGCCAAATAAAAGCCCGTAGGTATTATAATCAGGGACTAGATTTAGATACGTAGCTATTGTTAGGGTTATGATAAGCGTAAAACAAAAAAATTTATGACATTTTTACTGTCATGACAATTACTTAAGTACGGTTCTCATTTAAATTTATGTAGCTCAATTGGTAGGGCTTTAAGTATCCTCGAACTTCGACGTGTTGCTCAGAAAATAAATCCCCTTCTGGAGCATTATATTTTAAACTCCTTATCGATTAGGTTCTTGCGCAAAATTCCATATGATTTAAAGTAAACACTTTACAGATGACGTTAGTCTGCCTGGAGCTTTTAAAATACTCCAACAAACTCTAAGCTCTAATTAGAGCTAATTTTTTGCTCACAAGTAATACAGCTCTTTAGAAAGACTAGTTTGAAATAAGGACTTAAGGAGACTTCAAGGAACCCAGTAAACAGTATGTGGATACTCGTATTGGTTCGAAAAATCATATTAGGTAAATATGTTTTCTTTATAAGTTATAAGGCCTTAAACTAAAGATTTCTTGAGAAACTACAATGTCACGAATTTGTGACTTAGGGTTCTTCATATTTTTGCTTCTTATCTGTAGCAACTTAGTGGAGCTAAAAAATATCTTGTTCATCAAAAATTTTACCTTCAACTGGCAGCGACTATTTGCGGCAACTGGGGCAAAATAATTTTCGTTTTTTTTAATTATCTGCTCCTACTTGTAGCAGAGACATAACTATTTTCGGAACGATATTTCCAGCCTTGTAATTTACACCTGTAGATGAGTTTTCAGGCCATATTCGCTGGATACATTTAAGAAAAAGTACAAAACGGTAAATAGGGTTGCATTTTAAGTATTCAAATTATTAGGAAAGTGAAAATTTTATTTCTCTCGAATATTAAATGGTAGATTTTTCAAACCATACAAAATTTCTCAATGCACCACATCTTATATGTATACACATAGTTAGAAAAACGTGAATCTTGTAATGACATTGGGCTTATGAAATTTGATATGAATAACCGATCCTAATGACGTGTTTTTTGATAAAATTATTAGTTAAATAAAAAAATTAGTTACAATTCTGAAATTTAGTCTTTTTCAAACCATAGCAATGAATTGGAGGGGAGCAAGAGAAGTATCTATCAGTAAAATACATATTTATAGGATTTACCAATGACTTATATAATATTGACTGCTTAATATGCACATGAAATAGCACAATTTTGTGTGTAAAAAAGAGTTCTTATGATGATGCCAACATTGAAAAGCAATCATTGGCGGGAAGTTGAAATAGTTAGCGTGCAGCTCGAAGAGTTTTTTTAATAAAATCTTTCGAATTTCTGCTGCGTATCTAATGAGCCTTTGGTAAAACAGTTTTTATCAATAATAACCCTAAATAATTAATTTGAAAACATATATTTCGACGACCCACTTATTTATTTGTCGTTTACAGTTCTCTCTCCGTTGGTACTGGGTACTTAGACCGAAAGAGACTGCTATATAGAAGTAAGCCCACTTTTTGCAGTGTATTTCTCTCATTAACGTATTAATTCATAAACGAGATTTGTTCCATCAAAGGCACCTAAACTTAAAAACCCACGAGTCGTGGAGACTGCAGAAATGTGAGAAACCTGGTGTATTAATGTATTGCAGAAAAAAAGTTATTGGGTATACTCGTATCTAGCCAGCAGAGATTTGATTGTGATATTTTTAAATTTTCTGAATATGCAAAAGTATTCAACTTCAATTTAGCGTGCTTATCTAATTGTAAAGACACTCATTCTGCCCTACTTTACTATTTTATCCGTATTTTGAATCAGTTTGCACAAGGTGATTACATTTCCCTTCAATGATTAGCCGAGGTTTGTTTATGGGTTAAGACCATTTGACCGCACCTCGACTTTCCACGATGCAACACTTAAATTGGTTTGTTTCGTTGGCAACTTTTACTCCATAAACTGGCTTACAATAAAAAAGAGCTACATACGTATATTTTAAATGAAGATCATATAATATGTGCATGCCCTGCTAACATTGCGGTTCAAAATCGAATAGAATTCGAAGTAAATCAATTCGACTAGGCGAAGTTGAGCTTCGAAATCGAATTCGCTTGCGACGTGCTTGCGAATTGCAGGTGAAAAAAACGGAACACGATATCGAATCGTATTGACGCCCGACAGTAGTTCGTTAGCTCGACTTTCTTTCGAAGTTCTTGTATGAGTTGGTAGTTCATTTTGGATTCGATGTTATTTAACAGTACGATCTGGTATCGATTTCTCTTGCAAGGCGTTTTCTTAAGTAAATACGATATCGAATAAATAAATAATAAAACTTCACTTTGCATTTCACTCAATAAAATCTCAGCTTAGAATGCCTGACAACGTCGTTTATGGTTTGAGTTAAAAAAAAAAATACTACGACCGTTTTCTCTATTTCGAATTCATTTCGCTACGGTGGAATTTCATCCAATTGTTTGCAGGGTGCACACTTCTGGAAAATTAAACTGTTTAGTAACTCGGTATGATGCTTTATTGTGTGAGCATATACTTAACTGAAACCAAATTCCAAAGCATATCCAAAGAGCGAGTTCAACGGGGTTTTCAGAAAACTTCTATAGTTACGTGCATATGCTCTGAGTGTATGTATAAAAGCACTAATTCTTAACTCAATCAAAATTTATAATCTATTATCAGACAAACGAATAAATTTCAAATTCTCAAATGATAAACTTTGTTGTTGGTGAACAATACATAGAAAAACTAATACCAACATAAAATGCCTATGCCTTTATTTTCGATCTGTTAAAATACTTTGAATATGAAAATATGTCTTTGTTTCTTTCCATTCCTCGTATGTTCAACCTTTTTTTCTTGTTACGTTTCCATTAGGATTTCAATTCCTATGTTTTCAGATATTGCTGTTAGCTTAGTTTGAAGAATTAATTGAAAATAAAACCTCCAAGCATATCACAAGCGAATGCAGGTTTGCAATCACTAGAGAAGCATTTATCACTCCAAATATGGTTTGTAAGCTAGGTGTAACCCCAAAGGCAATAATCGAGTTCATAGAGAGACTAGATTTAGCCAAACCACTTTAGAAAAGGACAGAATAGATCAACTTTCGTGGCGGTGTCCGCAGGGTTCTAGTGACCGAGCAGCCACTACCTTCTCTTTTTCTTAACCTTATTCTTAATTGAATTTGTATAAATTTTATCTACATAATGTAAGCTAAAAGACTGTGCATTATTCTAGAAATTCAAATAAATTGAATGAAATTTCATTTGCAAAATACTCAACGAACAAGATCAACTCAAGCAGTTCTTGCTCTCTCATTCCCTTGTATACTCTTTGTTCTGAACAGAGTTGATAGCTTTTGCCGTTGAAGCTAAACTTCAACAATCAACAATTTAATGCATAGATTCTATTTAAAAATAATATAATTAAATAATTAGCCTATGTGTATGTTATACTATACATTTAGAATTAATTTGGTATTGTTGCTCGTCCAATAGTTAATAAGTATAATTGAAAGATTTATTTGATATCGGAGCCTTAAGTCTGCAGTCAAATGCTCATGCTTCAAGAATCGTATTTGATTCAAGAATTTCAAAAATAAATTTATATGCCCACAAAAGTATATTTATACGACCTTAGCAATTTAAGTGATATGCAATTAGAAATTCAATAGAAATACATAAACTTTTACATATTACAGCGAGAGTCTACTGAATTGGAGAATTGGCTGACAAGGAAGTAATTGTGATAGTGCTAAAAGTGAAATAACTATTATTAGAATAAATTTATTACCAATATGAGTTTGTTGTATCAATACCGACGGGGTATGGTGTAATTACTTAGTGGACAATTTCGTATCCCACCAAGAGCAACGAAGAAATTCATCAACATAAAAGGGAAAACAAAGGCATCAAACTGTCGACATTATCAATTCGAAATTTTTCAGCTAATATGCTGAATAATCTCAGCTCAGCTACACTAGGAGGTAAGTAAACAGAGCATTCTTTATTTTTTTTAAACAAAAATTTCAAAAATTAAGTAATTACAAAAAAAAAAAAAAGGAAAGGAAAGGAAAAAATCACAGCCGCAGAACATTATGATAAACATATACATATGTATATATACCTACTTATCGAATTAGGCTCCCGTACCTATTATATTCATAGACCCGTATGTTGTCGTCCGAAAGATAAGACCCTTAATGAAAAGTAACTGCATACTCGATATCCCTTTTGTAAGTAGCCGGGAATACTTTGGAAAATTTTAATGAAATTATTTCGGTCGGCTGCGGGATATTACTACTTCTGAATAAATTTCCATATTTAAAGAATCCCAGTATCTGGCTGGTTGGAAAATTTCCATCCAAACGTTAAGCTTCATCCTTCTGCAGTCGTTATTATAGTAGAGGCACCAGTCTCGTAACGTTAATCTGAACCTGGCTTCTGTACATTTACAAAAACTAAAACTAAAGCTCCACTGAACAGAAATTGTGGGCTACCACGAAATATAAACCGCCGGACAATAAACGAAACGTGGAATAATTGCGTTATATGACCTTAAAAAGTCCTGGCCGAGTCGGGCCTGTTAATTCATTCAATTTGATTTCGCTATATACGACTTAACTGTTGGCATTTAATTACGTGACCCATTAATTCATATTTTAATTAATTAATTGCCACTGGTCGATTTATTAAATAAGTTGCAATCGTTTAATTGTTATGAATAGCACTAACCTGTGTGTGCAACAACTTGCTGTAATTGAATTATCGCTCTCCTCTCGCGCCATAATTTATAAGTGTTCGACACTTCCGTAGTTCCGTGGAGTTGTGCAGGTTAATTCTAACTATCGACAATTTTATTATTTATCCACAACGATGCGATGTGAGAAGCATTTGCACTATTGGCTTATTATTATTAGGTTAAATGCTTACGATAAGTTAAATATTGTGCTTGATATTGAAGGAGTTCTACTTTAATCCCATAAATCTCTAATACACCATTGGCAGATAAAGGAATTCATCTAATTTTTGACAAATGCATTGACTGAGGTACATTATAACACTCCAATCACCAATGATTTGGTATCAGCAGAATATCGATGCTCTTGAAATCTGTAGCATACAATTGTTTTGTAGTGTTCCACTGATTGCTTTTCTTCGAAGCATAATCTGTAGGTACTTGATATAGTTCAAGTTTCAGTCGGTGCAGATGTCTAATGAATTTGAGTTCATTTCTTGTTAAATTTCTTTTACAATACCCTGGATTCTGGATTAAAGTTCAGACGGTTTTGATTCCCCAAGTTTCTGGGATTCTTAACGCAGTTCAAGACCTCTTCTAATTAATCTCATAAAATAAATAAATAATTTTACTGTGGTCTGGTTGACTAAGATTATAAAATATTGCTAATATAGAACAATTAATAGCGAAAGTAAAAAAAAATAAAAAAAAAGCAAAATAAGAGAGATATAGAAATCACGATGTGCATTTAGTCAGGACTCATCTCCTTTAAAGCAACTGGGGAAGACTCTGTTGGCGTATGTATCTGAAATACATTCCTCCTGCGGAGGCTTTAAGCAAAGAAGAGTATTCTCCTTATTAATACTCGAATCTGTATCCACAGAAAAAAGAACGCTGAATTTTCGTAATTATCGTAAAATAATAAGTGGGTTCTGTGGGTTTCATACTAACTAAATTATGCAAAAAATGTAGATCGCTTTGGGCAATATGTGTAGCTGTTGAGAGTTCTAGAGCGGACTTTACATAACTTGAAGCATATGAGCTTCCACGGAATGTTATAGTCAAATCTAAAGGAATCATTGAATGTGGGTGTGGTTATCATTTTTCGACAGCAGACCGAATGCAGCAACTTAGGAACCGAACCGAACCATTCATAAAGCGAGGAATTATCAGAAGTGATGGCATCACTTTTTTTATGTAAGCCTCTCTTTAAAGAAGATATTAAATCAATCCATTCAACTCCAAGATATCTGACGGAGAAAGCAAGTATATGGAAATTAAAACTTGTTTTCACGTTAGGCAGCTGGTTTCCGATAGAATCATAATTGTGAAGCAGCTTTTTGTTGGAAGTAATGTTAGATCTGAAAAAAAGATTTAATAGTTACGATATGAGCTGTTCTTTTTAGTTTCTAATTCTTAGTAATTTTATTCGTTGCTTTACTAATGGAAGATTTAATTCAGCATGAGAGTTTTTTCTACTCTCATATGGTACCATTGCACTCTAAGGTGCCCATCTGCCTTGGACTTAGTAGCGCATTCCGCCCCGGGCGACACTTGGGGCGGCATTGATGGTAGAAATTAGAACTGCTAAGAAAGCGTTCTTTTTAATACGGGAATCAGATTAAAAATTTCAAACGCGTAACTCGCGTAGCGTGTGTTGACATTTAAATCGAATGTGTGCTTGTTTTGTACAGGGAGTATTAGATTTCAAACCGCACGCAATGTTCGCTAAGCAAAAATTAGGCGAATTTCTACTTTTCATCGCAAACGCGATGAATTTAACCTCACATTTGGGGATTCTATCTACTGCTGCTGGATTTTTTAAGATTTTTTTTCTTTATCTCCGGACATAAAAGCAATTTTGTGAAAAGTTGATTGAGAAAGTAGAAAAATGGGAAAACTAATTTATAACACAAAATTGAAAACAAATTTAGCGAATCTCAAATGTCAATGTGAGAACATTTTTTTTCCAACTCGTCAAACGCGACGCTAAAAATTCTTCGAAAATACCAATCTAACCCTACCTTAAAAGGACCAATTGTTTCGAGAGAATTATTGCAATGTTAAAAGTAGATGTATCTAATACCTAATACAAACTGCTATATTTTTGGTTGCCATTTAAAAGTCGGTAGATATCCGTAATTTTTAATAACTTTTGTCACTTACAACTTTACAAAAACTCGTTTTTATACTAAGCACAAATGTCGGTCTAAAAACGTGTATAAAGAAACATCACCTGTTAATACTTTCTTTAGTGCCATTAGTAGATAAGCCATAAGCTATTCAGCTAATTCTTATGCTTTTTAAAAGATGTGGTCTCTATCACCTCACCTACGAGAGTGGTGCGGTACTATCACCTATTCCCTACATTTTAGGGAATATTCTCTAAATTTTAGGGAATAGTCCGCACCTTTTTGGGAAAAAAACAAAACAACAATTTAAATTCCCTATATTTTAGGGAAAAACAAAAAAAAATATGAAAATTACCTACATTTTAGGAATATTCCCTAAATTTTAGGGGGGGGGGGGGAAACCAAAATTCCGTACATTTGAGGGAGAAAACCAAGGTGGAGCATTCCCTAATCTTATCGATAAATGCCTAACCTGTGTGGCACAAATTTGTCGCCACTCACTTATAGGGAATTATTTCTTACCGTGTATGGCACTAATAAAAGCTCCTCTCCCATACACCACACAATCTTTCCATTACATCTGCGCGTAACATTCTTAGAACTTAAGATTATACGGTTATAAATTATTGTTGTTTTCATTTCAGAAGCATGGCATCTGCAGTGTGCAAAATTTGCACGCTCCAGAGTCGAAATAGACCTTCCTATTATTTCATAAATATCGTCAATTGATAAAAATGGCTTCAGAGAAGAGGATCCGTGCAATAGTTAGTGCGTTTATGTATTTAAATTTTGCAAATTTAAGAAATCACTGTTATATACTCAAAGCCCCTCTATTTTATAGGCTTTTAGAATATTTTCTAATTCAGTATTAAAACTTTGTTAGCATCACGGTGCACACACGCGCTGAATAAAACCAGATAGGCAATCGCGTTCGCATATGGGCAAAAATCATACAGGAAAACCGTAACAGGTTTCCAAACGGTGTTGTACAAAGTTAACCTTGGCGCGTATCATTGCCTGTACACACACGACCTTTCCGTTATAATCTAGGACCAACCAATATGAAACCACAATGACAAAGTGCAGTTACATATTAAAACAGAAAAGATCCCGAATTTTATGTCTGCACCTGCTCTATAAGAACAAGAAAAACGTTGAAAACCGGACAAGGGCCTCTTGAACTTTTATTCTGTAAGTAAAAAAAGCCAGAATTAGTCTAGGACCAATTTTTATGATACCCTAGATGAATGGCCGTTTGTAATTTGGTAAGGTCACGCATCAGTGAGAGTTTAATTGTTGAAATGAACATATTTCTGGAATGGTTCGTCGGACGGTAAAAATTGTTATAACCAATTTTATAGGGTTTCGTATTCTGAAGAAGTTTTTAGTACACAAAAAATGTCTAAGACTGATCGTTTTCACAGTATACGTAAAAGAAAACTATTTTTTTATATGGCAGCACCAAGAAGGGGTGGCCCGATTTAGCCCATTCTTTAAAATATATTTACTATTTGTTGACGTTTACGCGTTCTCAGGCAGTATCCAAATAAATAGTGAAAAACGAGTTTTTGTATGGCAACCCTACGAAGGAGTGAGCCGATTTGTCCCATTTTCGAACTTAATTTTACTTTTATTTTTAAAACCCCATCTGCAGCCCTCTAAATACACGCGTTCATGAGTTATCGCGTGGACGGACATACAGACGGATGGACGAACGGTCGGACGAACATAAAAAAGTCAACATGAAAAAGTAGAAAATAATTTTTTTTTCACACACAGAGGTGGATCAGATTTTTTGATTTGGACATTTCACTTGAATATTCTTTCTCTTTCATTAATCAAATCACTTATTACCTCTGATTGATCATACTCAAATATATCGGTGATTGTCAGCGAATAAAATCTGAGTCCACCTCTGTGTGTGAAGAAAAGTTTATTTTTCTACTTTTTCATGCGGCTTGGCCTCAGTTTTGTTTGAAAACTCGTTTTTTACTTATTTTATTTTCTGCCTTTTTCACGTTAACTAAATTGTTATTACGTGCTGCATGGAGATATTTTAAAACAATTTTATGACGGCTGAATACACACTAATTTACCAGTTTTTAAAAAATTTATTCGAGTAAAAATTATTATGCAACTCATTTCGCTCTACAACTTTGTTTTAGGTTGCAAAACGCTCAAACGCTTCCTTGGTTGGAAAAACTCCGGAAAAGCGTTTTGCATGAATTTTCCTCGATTTTTTCTGCAAGTTTTCCACCATTGTCGGTGAGAAAAGTAATGATGCCAGTTGATAGGGAACTTGATCCTTCATAATTTAGAAAACTTTTTTACCGGAAAAATTTCCGGAAAAGTCGGAAAATTCCGGAAAATTTTTCGGAAAACTCTGCATTTTTCCTGAAACGGATTATCACTAATCAAATTTGTACCAGATTTTCAAATGATTTTTCACGATTTTCCGGGTTTTCCATGGAAATTTCCGGTTCAAATTTTGATAGATTCAATTGTCACGCGACATGAACCTGTGTGCCAAATTTCAGCTCGCTGTGATTACGAAAAGTGGGTCTACGAGAGTGTCGATAATAGTAAAGAAATAGTCAAATTCATGTACGAGTTAAAGGGAATGGCTGGCCTCAAAAATATAGATTTAAAGACTCTGTTCCCAACATAGTAATATTGTTAAAACAAATTTTAACAATAGCCATTAGTGTAGCTAGTAGTGAACAGAACTTTTCCAAATTAAAATTAATTAAAAATTATCTTCGTTGAGTGATTTAAGAGTTGCGAAATCTAGCGATAATCTCTATAGAAAAGCCACTAAAAGATAATATAAATTTTGACAATGTCATTCAAGATTTTTCTAATAAAAAAGTAAGCAAAATAACTATATAAACACGCTTACATTTTATCAATATGTGTATACAATCTGTGTAAAAAAAGAAATGTTTTTTTTTTAATTATTTATTTATGTTCCGTAATTGTCAATAACACTTGACTTTGATTGACTTAGAAAGAGTGACAAATTGGAACCGCCCCAGCCGGCAAAAGCTCTAGCTACGCCACTGCCTGGACCCATTATTGTTCAGTATATTTTTTAAATGCTGACATTCATATATATGCTGACGATGTAGCAGTTATGCTACAGCAGGCCTATTAAGGCAGCATAGCTCGGATAAATTATGACATTGGCTTAGGTTTTGATTGGAAAATCTCAATATTTTGTATGATACCACAGTACTTTACTAACATCCGTCCACGAGTATTACAAGCTCTGACGATGTGACACGATTACTAATCTCGGTGTAAAACTTTAGATTGACATACTGCGATAATATTGAAGCTATTGTTAAAAGGTTTTCAGCGATTTTCAAAGATTGTAACTATTAGCCCAAATTTTTTTACCCCACTTTCCTCATGATAGTTTAATCTATTCTAAGTTAACCTCTTCACGCTTGCGTAAAATAAATGTTGATTTTAATGATTGTGTTAAATTCGTTTTCGGTCTGCTTATGTTTCCCAACATGAGCCTACGCTAGTTGGCTGCTAAGGTCTCTAACATTCCTCCAACCCACTGGAAAAAAGAGCGCTTCCCTAGTAGCTCGTAGCGTTTCTTTTCCCTATTCCAGATCATTGCTTTTTGACATAGGCAGAGGCAAGCGCTTCAATGCTGCACTTAAGAAGGGCTCTAAATGATGACCGACAAAGTTTTTTAGTATGCCTTTTCGAAAGATTTAATGAGTTTTTTGGACAATCATCGCAGTGCTTCTTCTTAGTATCATAAGAGGCCTTTAAGACGGAGAACAGTAGTAAGGCGCTTACGTTTATGAATTTGATTAAATAAGCTAATATTTTTGTTCTAACTTACATTAACCAGAGCTTCAGATTACGTACATTCTTCTAGCCACTCTGAACATCACATTCAAAATGAGATATGAGCTACTTCGTACAATAGTGGAAATATAAACAGTTTAAATTCGTGGAAATTAGTTCAGATCACCTCTTGTTGCACTTCAATCTGCTGAAGCGCATCAAAAATCTATTGTAGCGCTTCCAAACGATGACTCATATGTATGTAGTGGTGGAATTTACTTTTCAACAGACCAGATTCATTTTCAGTCTTCGCGATAACATAGTATTCTGATTCTCCGACATAACCGGCGAGCATAGGAGGTCTTCCAATTTAATATGTGCAAAAACGCAAGTTTGAAACAACTTGCCTTACACTGTACAGAGTGTGGGTACTGTGGGTGCTCTTGGAAGTTTTAAGAATTATGAATTGGATTCCTTTTAATACTTTAGCTTCAGTTCCGTGTCTAGCACTTAAAAAAGCCTTGTGTTTCTGGCTTATCTTAGCCAAGATCAATCCCGGGAAGCGACATAGTAGGTTCTTTACTATTATTCTCCTTTTTAATTATCTTAAATCTTAGTCTGCTGCTTAATTCATTTAAGACTCTGATAGTATTCAATTAGCCAATTTTTGCTCGTCAGGTGGAATGTAGAGCTAAGGCCAACAACCCGACCTGCAAGGATAATTCTTAGGTTGATTTCAAACTCTAGATATTCCATAAATGGTCTGTTTTTTTATGACCTTTTACTGTTGCATTGCCTATATGAGCCAAATCGACGTTATCAAGACTCATATTAGTCAATCAAAAGTTCACTCACTGACATGCATGTATGCACATACGTACATGGACTGCTGATTTTCGTTCTAAAGTTGGTAGGTACTATATATATGATACACGTTTTCCTTGATGTTGTTTTAACCAAAAGGGTTTCACAGGACTCAGATGAAATGTTAAGATCACATGTTGCTGACTATTTTTCAAAAGTCAACTGATAAAACTTTTTAAATATGTATCATATTCGAAACCAACTTAAAAAATCACTAAACGTTAAAATATACAAAATCGTGAACTTCAATCAATTTAAAAATTATTTTCATTGCTTAGCTATGAATGTGCCATCGGATAGCAAAGGTACAAACATACAAAAATTTTTGCTTAATAAAACATTGGTCACTGGTGATTGCAATTCGAGTTTCATTCAATACTTCGCATTTATAATTCTCTGTCTGCTTTGTCTTAATACGCTAGACACTTTACTTTACTTTACTTTTTCAGGGAGAAGCCTTGATTCCACATGTACATAATGCGGGGGAGGTGGTATCTCAAAGTTGCAGACTCGGTCAAGATTTTATATGAAATCATGTCGAATATTAGATTGGAAATAGTTAAGCTATTGGATATTAAACTGATACCATGCATCTTGTCTTTCATCTCTTTGTAAACTGTGGCCTTTGTATCTATCTAGAGTCTAGACGATTATGTTTATAGGTTTTGGATATATTTCTCCATAAACGGGAAATTATTTTAAATTCTATAATGGCTGTGGTGCTATATCTACTAAACTTCTGTAGCTTTATACCTTAGTAGTTGAAACACTTATTATCTTCCCTGCTCCTCTATTGTGGATAGAAAGTCTCCCAATGCAGATTATATTAGATGTCGTTACATCTGAACCTCACCGATAAATGAGGGTGTGCCCAAGGGCTCTGTTATCCGCTGTCTTTATATATTAATATGAATTTTTCCATCCATAGCTCTGCTAATGATTTAGTTTTTTAAGACTCATGAATGAGATTGCATGATTACATTATTTAATAACGGCTTAAACGATATCCGCGATCGGAGAAAAGCAAATCGCGGCGAATTCAATCCATCTACAAGACCCCAAACTGTCCAATCTCTTAAAACCAAGAGCAACTATTTACCACACTCCGTTTTTTTTTTATGGAGTATTAATTTCCGATACAGCGTCGCTAATTCTTGGCATTAATATTTCCATAAGTTAAGCTGGCCAGATCACATCTTCTCCGTTACCAAAAAAAGCATCGGAAATATTTGGATTTCTGATAAGGCGTAAGAAATATTTCAACTTAATCAATCCAGCGCTCTGCAAATAATACAACCAGTGCAATTTTTACGCATGGGCCCCGATGGGCTTGGGACCAAGGTCCCGCGGATCACGGGGGCCTAACACATGCGACTGTAGACCAACCGATGCCAATTCTTCAACCAGTAAGACAACCTATTACAAGTTAGTTTAGCTGTTAGAGTTTGACTACTGAAAGTAGACAGTCCGATTTTTCGAACCTCTATACATGACAATAAATGTTCATAGAAAGTAACTTATAGTGACTGCGTTTGCAGCTCCAGTATTTTTTAAACTTCCGGCATTTTGTCATAGTATATTTCAGTAGTCAAACTCAATTTATTTGGTAATCAGAGAAAATTTCTTACTGTTGGTTCAACTTAGGTCTAGCTCGCACTGGAAACTTTTTGTCGCGCAACATTTTGGTCAATGTCGTCGTCCTGTCACCGTGGGTTAGTTTAGTATGCACACAATTAGTAACTGTCACCCCAAAAAATTGATGTTTTAACATCACCATTGATCAATATATAATTTTGAGGAGGCAGCTGTGATATGTGTATTTGTCATAAAAGCATTGAAAATATCAACGAAATAATTACTATTGGGTCCTTGGAATTTGGAGCGAAAGATTGCTTAAATGAAAATTTCACTTAATGTTGGATGAACTATGATTCTGTCCTAAAAAAATCCTTTGATGTATCCGTATGAGTTTTGAAAGATTTGATGATTTACTACTAAAAATTTTGAAACCTGCTATAACTTTTCAAAGTATCAATATGTGATCATTAATTGAACCCGAAGGGAGACTTCCTGTAGCTCTATAAGTTCTACAAACACTTTCATGGTATTACTCCCCACATTTTTATATTCAAATTGCTATCAGAGTACTCTTTCAACTTTTTGTTGTATAGGGCTGTCCTCATTTGTATTGCTTATATTAAGGCTTCATTGTTTATATCTACCTTTCACACTTTCTTTGCAGCAGCCATTTTTCAAAAATATATGCGTAAGTTACTTCCAAGCTCTACAACGTCTCCCAAAACAATGGCAGTCAAGCGGCGACAAAAATGTTACCAGTACGTTCATATTCATATAAACGTAAATGCATGGTGATAGTTTGTCACCCAAAAGTTGCTAGTCGAAGGAACCAAAACAGAGCTGTCACTTCACTCCATGCGCACATTTGCTCTAGTATGGAATTGCTGGTGGTGAAAAAGACCGTCACGTGACAAAAAGTCTTCAGTGCGCGAAAGGCCTTAACATACCTTAACCCCCATATCCTAAAGGGCCCAGGGACGCCATTTAGGTAAAGACGGGCATGATTATATCATACATAGACTGGAATACATTTCTTATATCTGGAACGGGGTCGGTCACACAGCCTTAGCTTCATTAGATATGTACAAAAGACAGCCTTCAGGCTTATTGGCGCAATTTTGAATGCCCTATATTGGTACAAGTTTGGTGAATGTTCTGATGAAATATCTAGTTTGATCCCTTGAAGAATAATTCCTTGACTCGCACTACAAGCTGCGTACATGCGTACGACCTTCAAAATACTTCCGATCGTACAGTGAAATTTCCTTATCCCGAACTGCGCAAATTTACAACAATCTACCATCTTCTGTCTCTTTTGGGTTTACAATCTGCGAAGATTAACGATCGGCATATATCAGCACCACATCACTCACCTCATGACCCAAAATCCCTTTATTACTTTATTCCTATCATGCTGTGATTTGCGTCATATGGTATCCCCTGAGCTTAGATTAATAATATAAAAAAATATATTTGTATGCATATGACAGAAACCTCAGACAGAGAAGGAATGTTTGCATTGTGTTGAGCTTAGTTGAAGTATCTTGAAATACAGGACAGTCTGTTACGGCAAATTTGCACAAAAACGAAGACGAAGCTGAAATATGAAAATTTAAACAACATCAGGAATTCTGTTCTCTGCTTGAGAGGATCCATGTGTCTTACTCCTTGTTCATAGGAAAGGAGATCGGGCGTAAGACCGGGTCGCGTGATGAAGTATAATCCAGTGGCTTTATATGTTTAGTTCGAAGCAAGGTCACCTATGCCAGTTAGCCACCGACGAATGGGGAGAACGGGACCGGTCTATCCAGAAGATCAGTTTTTCTCAACGTAATTTAAAAATGAGGTGTAAAATATTATAATATATATCTTATTACAATTCAAAGTGCGATAAAATAAATGAATATGATTAACAGTCATGATTAGGCATCATGTTATGCTCCGAATGCCTGTTGCACAGAATGGCCGAAAGATATAAAAGTTAGTAGTATTTCATCCATCCGAAAAAGCCACACAAAAAATTTTCCCGGAACTATTTGTATATTTCTTGACGTTTTATACACAACAAATACTATCTTTTAAATTATACATATAGCAAACACAATTTTTCTACTTTTAATAGTTGGATAAGAAAACAAAATTAAAAAATTTTGAGAAATTTAGTTGAATGTGTACAAAACAAACGTCTGTGGTACGTATAACGTCTCAGAAGCTATCACTTTTTATACCCTAGAGTATGAAATCATAGGGGTATACTAAGTTTGTCATTGCGTTTGTAACGCATAGAAATAATGATGGTAGAGCAAAATGGATTGGACACCCACGCATAATATCAAAAGATATTTGATTTTAAATATCCACCTGTCTGTCCGTCCGTCCCGTTCGTCTGTTTGCCTCACCTCCCTTACGATAACTCGTGAGCGCGGGTACTTAGAGAATTGAAATTTTAGACACGGGCCTTTTAAAAAAAAATGTAATCTAAGTTTGAAAATGGGCAAATCGGGTAACTCCTTTATGGGATACTTCGTTGTCACTATATAAGTATTTGGATACTGCCTGAGAACGGTATAGTAAATATAATTTTAAAAATTATCTAAATTGGGCAACACCTTCTTGGTATTGCCATACAACAATTTAGGTTTTTATGTATACTATGAAAAAGATCAGTCCTACCCGTTTTTTTTTTTGTACTGAAAAGTTCTTCAAAATATAAAATCGAAATTGGTTTATAATCATTTGTACTGTCCAACGAACCATTCTAGAAATATATGCGAGAAAAGCACTTTCACAATCAAATTTGCACAGATGGGTGACCAATAGAAATTATATACGGGCAATCAGCTAGGGTACTGAGGACACTTATGCCCACCCTCCTCCCGAAAGCCAAATACTGTGTGCACTACTGAGCTAGAGTGCCTTGTTATCTTTTTGTCATATGTTTTGAGACGTCATCTTAGTGAAACATTCATTTGGTTGTGTTCGCGATAGGATAGAATCTCCTCTCCAAGTATTATTATATTTGTGGTATATTTGCTTGATCATAATTTCCCTCAATTAAGTATATAAGTAGAGATTACTCTTTAGGACTTTTTACCGGGGTAAACTTATATTTGTTCATGAAGAAATTTTTTTTAGATTCTCCGGTATATAGCAAAAACTAAAAAATGTTTTTAATTTGTTATTCTATCACACAACCCATTATATTTTTGGTGGCAACTTTCAAGTCTTGGTGTGACTCATCAACACGTCCCAAATGGAATGACTTGAAAAACAGCCCACTGCGGGCATATACAGATTAGATTCGTTTCAATGAATCTGGTTTTTTAAATTTTTTTAATAAAAAATATTTTTCTTCTATTTTTCTCAATCTTTTTAATTTTTTCATTTCTTTTCTTTATTCTATTTTTTCATTTGTTTTTCAAGTCACTAAATTTCGCTATTTGGGACCTGTTGAGTCACACCATGACTTGAAAATGCCACCACAAATATAATGGGTTGTGTGATAGAATAACAAATTAAAAACATTTTTTAGCTTTTTGCTATATACCGAAGAATCTAAAAAAAATCCTTCTTGAACAAATATCAATTAAGTATATATAGCACCCACACTAAGCAAGAGAAATATTCCTAAATATATTTTGTAGCCTCTGCTTGCCATCCGATCCGAACAAATTTAAATTGCACCCGCCGCGCTTCAGAGGAAATTTCATCACTTCTTTATGCTTTCATAGCCTCGGACCAATTTTTGTCATTTACAGGATTCACTGCAAATAAATATTTCCCTATACTTGTTGTGCCTTTTATTAATTAGTGGGACTTTTATTGGCTTGAAAATTACTAATTTTCTCATTATTGATTGTGCATTCACATTCTTTTTAACTGTGTTAAAAAATTTCGATGCAAACAAGAAAGGATCTCTCTTATATTTCAATACAATTCTGAGAATTGTTTTTCTTCTAGTTTTTTTTATGGCCTCCCAAGAATTTCTGTTCATCCGACCATTCTAGCTGTAATTCCGTATGACTTATCGTCATTTTCAAGTTTCTTGATCAACTCTCGCTTCTCAATTGAGTAATCCGTACTGCAGGTCATTTTCTTTTAAAAACAAAATTATTCATTAGACATTTTAATAAGCAATTATAGTTTTATTGATTGATACTCACTTCACTTCTAAATATTAAGAGAAAAACATTTTAGCCACATACAAGTTAGTGTATATATTTTTTGCCAAGTGGTTTTCATTTATTTAATATCAAGCAATTAAATAAACATTTAAGATATTTGCGAAATGGAAAAGGCTTGCAACTTTATTATAAGCGCTACTAATTACCACACAGAAAAAAATTAGGAGTGATTTTGACTCCGAAACGGTGTCGAATAAAGTCCATCCCTTTGGATACCCTTTTATTTTTATTCTTTCGGGTAAACCGAAAGGTGTCTTTACTCCTAAGAGTTTTAAGCACGTATCCTTATACAGTGAATAAAAATAAAAGGTTATTTAAAAAAAATTTATTCACATTAAAGATAATTTTTTATAGGAAAAGAATACAAGTGGAGTTTAAAAATTTGTATATTTTACGTACAGAACTTTTTATGTTTATTAACTCTGAAATGGTTTAATTTTAAGCTACTAATGCCGAGTTATCATAACACCCAATGCAAATTAAATAAGCATGCTACACAAATGGTGGAGCAACAGATTTTTTTTTTTAAATATTCTATATTACTACCTACATACGAATTTTATTTCAAAATGCTAGTGAGGTATTCACTCAAATTTAATATAAAATCTAAAAATAAATCAAATTTCTCATCATTAATATCAAGAACTCTAATGTATAAAAAGCACTAGTAACTGCTATAATGTTAATTCTTATTCTTTATAAAAAATTAAAAAATTGTGAAGAATTGCAGATGTCCACTCAGCAAATTGAACAAAAAAAACACTTAACAATAATTTATATATATAACTTATTTCAAGATATTACATTAGGTAGTTCATATTTTGAAACTAAGAAACTTAAGATTGGTTTTTTTGAAGCAAAAACATTTTCTAAGGGAAGAATATAATATTAAAGTTTTCAGTTTACTCAACCTTAAAGGCATTCAAATTATTCAGTTCATTTAAGCTCTTTATATAAAAACATAATATTAGAACAATTTTCCAATATATATAATTTTTCCAAACCCGGCGAATTGAAATTGTTTAAGTTATTTAATATAAAGTTTGGGCGGTATAGATAATAATAATAATAATTTATTAGCTTAACAAAGACACTTTTACAACAATAATTTACATTTTCTCTCTTACGTAAGATATAATATTCTTTTTGAAATTTCTAAAATTTATTTCATACTTTAGTCTATCCGGCAGCTCATTAAACATACGTAATCCTCTAAACATTATGCTGTTCTGAGTTCCTGAACTCTTAAAAGATGGTAGTCTGAAGTCATTTGCAGATCTCAGTTCATATGGCTGGCTATCACGCACGTAATTTCTTTGTCCAGTTAAATACTCTGGTAGCATGTTGTGTCTTATTTTGAATATGAATACAAAAACGTTCGCAGCTATTCTTTGCCTTGCACTTAGCCATTTCAGTGCCTCCAACATTAATGTAATAGCTGTATATCTGCTACATCTGAGAATAATTCGCATTACTTTATTCTGTAGGGTCTGCAGTTTTTGCAACATTTGCTGGCCTCCCATGAAAAGAATGGTGGAGCAATATTCGAAATGGGGTCTCACAATAGTGTTATATACACTGATCGCCATATAAGTTGATAGGTTACCTCTAATTCTTCTTAGGAAGTCAATTTTTTTTCCTATTTTTTTAGTGATATATTCAATATGTTTGAAAATTTTTATATCCTTATCAATAACAATCCTAAGGTATTTTATTTCTTTGACAGCTTCTATTACTGCTCCGTCAACCATTAGGTTCAAATTACCTCACCGTTAATTAATAATGACTTAGTTTTTAATACATTTAACTTCAATTCATTTGCTTTAAGCCATTCACTAAGTTCGCTGAGGTCCTCTTTCAATAATCTCTCCGCCTCGATAATGGCTTGTCCTGCTATATAAATTAGTGTGTCGTCTGCAAAGAGTGCCACCATTGAACATTTACTACTCTACTAATGTCGTTAATATACATGAGTGTCCCCAGTACTGAACCCTGCGGCACCCCGATATCGACCGATACCTTTATCGATGTTGCTTGTCCCACTTTCGTATTCTGTGCTCTCCCAGTCAGAAATTCTGTAAACCAGTTTAATTCTTTACCTCTTATTCCATATTTATACATTTTTTGTAGTAAAAGTTGATGATCAACAGTTTCGAACGCTCTCCTAAAATCCAGGAACACGCAAGCGATTTTATTTCTTGACGCTATCTGCTCTTTCCAATCTACCATCACTATATTAAGCGCCGTTTCACAGGAATGCCCCTGTCTGAAGCCCGACTGATTAGAGATTATAAGTGCATTTTCCTCTAAATATGTTATAAGCTCT
Organism: Dioctria linearis; assembly: GCA_963930735.1. Classification (NCBI taxonomy): domain Eukaryota; kingdom Metazoa; phylum Arthropoda; class Insecta; order Diptera; family Asilidae; genus Dioctria; species Dioctria linearis. Next base: position 265,642,508 of record OZ005740.1, on the reverse strand, counting down.
TTATACACTATCCTTTCCAATACTTTTTCATATGTCGGCAACGCATTCACTGGTCATTCACTATTATATTTTAGAACTCTATAACTAATTTCTTCTTTTTTACTTTCACCGCACATCGATATATCAATCCAAATACTTTCGTGATCACTCACGTTTAGACTTGGTTCCACTCCTGCTTGGATCGCATTATCGTTCAAAATAACATAGTCTGTTACGAGTAAGGTTCTAGAATTCTGCGTTATTCGTTTCGGTTGATTTAAAATTATTTTTGCCCCATTCATTATTAATATGTTCTGAATTTCTCTAATATATGTGTCAGTTGAATTTAAACAATTACTGTTAAAGTCACCGACCAATATGAAATTTTAATTTTTTGCACACAAATCAATTATTAAGTTTTTAAAATTGTCACAAAATATCCTATTTGACGCTTTCGGTGATTTATATAGCACACAAACAAGAATTGTAATTTGGCCGAACGAAACCTTCACTATGACCATATTAGATATATTTTAAAAATGCAACTGAAGGTGATTATGATTGAGCTAAATAGTTGAGAGACTCAAGAGTGAACTCACTCATTCGAATCTCTTGGCTCATTCCTATTTTGGAAGCTGTATAATGTTCTGGATATTTACTTTTAATGTGTGAACTCTTGTTTGAATTTCCTAAGGACCTGATTACTGTTCGATGGTTAAAGCCGAAAAATCTGATCTTGTTACGGGATTATAAAAATTACAAATAAAATAAAATAAAAACAAAGTGAAATAAGTAAAAAAAATGCATTAATAACACAAATTTGGATTGTTTTTGGTAGTGATTACTAGTTCCATAATACCCAAACAAGAATCCTTTTACCCATTTCCTTTTCATTCAAATAAGAATTTAACTTCTAATAATTATGTAGGTATGTAGACTTTTAGGCCTTTCAATATTAAAAAATAGTCATTTTTGTGTTGTTATTTATTATATTGCGTTAAATTATCTAAACTCTGTTGTTTAGAATTTTTTCGTGTGTGATTAATATTTACTCAGTTTACCAATAAGTGAATATTAAAAGGAGTTTATATTCCAGGGTTAATTTCAAAAATTATATAATTGTATAAATTGGAATAATCTGAAACATATTTTATTCTATTTTATTGTTAAACATATTCACTGCTCAGCCAAGCCATCTATAATTCTGACATTTTCTGTACTTGTTTTGACTATTATATACTATTTTCTTACAACATTAAATATCACGCTTAGAATAACTTGCGAAATTTTTAATCAATGCACTTAACTCAACGAGTGCTCTAAAGCAAATGATCCATGTCCAAAATCTATACAGTACAATTATTTGAATTAAAAATTACTCTGAACGAAGTGAAATACCCGGCTTGTTTCCCAGAAAGTTTGCATGTTCCTGCATGTCATAAAATTCTATCCATTTGGTGTAAAATTAAAATCCTTAAGAATACAAAATAAACCGGCATGATAAGACTGTTATCTTTTTCTGGTTGGAAATTTTATTTTCTAACTTTTATCCCTTTGGATATAAATATAATTTTATCCGCCCAGATGGATACAATTAAAAAATAAATACACCTTAATTGTTAAATTTTATATCAATACGGATATAATTGAAATCGCACCGTGAAATTTTGACAACCAGAATACTATTTTATGTTAATACATAAACATTTTCTTAAGAAAAAGAAGCGCAGAGCTGAAACTAAACATAGTTAAAACGGAAATTTTCTTCAGACATAATAAATCTGAATTATTACTATATTCTATTATACACTCTATTTCAAAGCTAAAAACGAGTTTGAAATTTTCCGTTTTATAGAGATCGAATACAACTTGTGATAAATTGTTTTCAGTAAATGGAGTGAGACTCAAGACTGCTCTAACCCACTAGATAAGTTGTCTAGTCTAAATAATATTTGAGCTATGAAGATGAAATTACAGATTGTATTCTTCTCAAGAAAACGGAAAATTTCAAATTCGTTAATTGTTTTAAAATAGAGTGTATATATAATCCAACATTCTATCAAAAGCTATCATTATAATGTGCACGTAGTATTGATTTATTTACTCATTTCAATCTTCATTAAAATTGATAGAGGCCCTATCCCTGAATCAAATGTTCGCTACCGCTAAAAATATATTTTTTTGATAACTTAACATGGTTCACAAAATTTTCTATGAAACCACACCTTTCTTCCTTATCTTGTTGGTTTTTGCCAAGGCTAATGTAGAAAAATAATCACAATAAAAAATAAACAAAAATAACAATAAATAATGCAAATAAATAAATGCTTTTATATACATAAGAAACCCTAAAGATGAGAATTGTTTTGTCGTAAAGATTTATGATGTGGTCCATGAATAAAAATTTTATACACGAATCTGTGTTTTGATGCCGTCAACAAATGCCGATAGCACCACTATCTTGAGCAACATTTAGTAAGGACCTAAATATATATGCATGCAACTTATTATATAATATATGTACATACAATTGCATCTAGTATATTGCAATTTATGAACGTAATCGTTGATTTAACAGTATCTTACTTTGAGAACTTTCACACAGCACACATAATTTAGCAAAAGAATTTAACAATTTACTTCCAAGTTGAACAGCCATTTACGAAAATGGTACCAAAGTAAACAGACTCTTTCCTGGTAAATATCGATAACTTGTACGGCTGTGAAGTTATGTACAAATGGGTAACAAGTTATGCCTAACCCTGTTGCGCCTGTATAATTTGTAAGTCACGATATTAAGAATTCTCGACATCAAAATTTCACATCGAGCAACCACAACTCTCTTTCCATAAACGTTCAACGAACGTTTGTTTTTTTTTCTGTTTTTTTAATTGTAAACTTCAAGTGAGGTAAACGGTAGCAGAGATCGAATGAACGTGTCAAAATTAACACTTCGAGGGGTTATAGAAACATGCCTTAAAATTAAAATGTGTCTGTGTCCATCAAAGCAATCACAGTGCATTAATATTATGAATTTATAATAAAGCTACTAAAAGTGAGTAATATGTAGAAGCTGGGCTTCTTATATACGATAGTGAAAAAACAGAAGCAAGTTTTGCACTGTTTTGATCTTTTATTAATTCAAAACAAGGGAAAAAGCTAGATTTGATCGATAAGATCAATTTTTACGATACCCTAGATGAATGCCCGGATGTAATTGGGTATTGTCAACTGTCTGTGCAACTTTCGTTAAAGAGTTTCCGTGTAGTAAAAATGATTATAAGCAATTTTATAGAATTTTATACATATTCTGAAGATCTCTTCAATACAATTGAGATGTCTAGAAATGATTGTTTTAACAGTACATGTTCGTAGAAAACCCCATTTATTGTATGGCAACTTTTGGAAGGAATTTAGCCTATTTTTGAAATTGTGTTTCCTATTTTTGTTAAAACGCCGTGTACATTAACTAAATAATTCCGATTCTCCTCGCCCAATTCAACTCTATACTCCACGCCGACGCGTTCTTAGATATTGTCCAAATATATAGTGAAAAACGATTTGTCCCATTTCAAAACTTAATCCAATTTATCCATTTATGAAAATAGAAACCCAAGATGAAAGCTTAATAATTTTTCAAGAATCCGTTATACAGAAGTTTTATTGAGACATGTTTAAAAAATATTTTTTTGATGTTGGCTTATATTTCATTTCGGTATGACATTTAAAAGTAACTCGGTGGTATGTTGGAAAACGCATATGAATATGGGTTCAATAACCACCTTCTCATATTTAAATATTTTCTTGACAGATTATTCACTTTAAGACCATTCCCATTCGGATGCTGTAATATCCGAGTATATGCAGTCAGGGTCACATTTACCATAAGAAGCATTAGGCGTAAGCTGGGCCCACTCTCTATAGGGAACGGTGTCCTTATTATTGCAAAATAGAATAGTTTTAAGCGCTAAACTAAAGCTGACAAATTTGCCTCCATTTGAAATGCATATATTATTCTTTCCTTAAAACATAACAGAAATACGAGTATCGTACAAAATTCGTGTATATGACTGAAGCCGAGAACCGCTAATAATATCTCAAAGGAGTAGTTCACAACGATCGGTCGGCTTCACTTCATTATCTTATCAACATTGATTGCTGTTTGTTATATATTCTAAGGTTAGAATATAAAACTAACAGGAACTATTGGGTTGCATAAAATGCAGGTGAGTTAGTGAGCAAGCCACCAACGAGGCAAAAAACTATTGGAGTACCAACCAATTCGCTCCCTCTATCTATACATACCTACTTTAAACGACAGTAGAATAGTAAGAACTTGAAATAGAATTGTTGATTTAATTTAACTTATCGCTATGCCATATTTTTCTATTTTTATTTCGAATGTTTTATCGCATTCGAAATCTCATGACCATACGTAATCGACATATGTATGTATGTTGCCCCAAAACACACACGAGGCTGGCTCATAACTCTTAAGGTCGATGCACACTTACCGGCACAGCACGAGCCGGCTCAGACAGACAAAACATTTTTATATGAAACCAAGTATGCTAATTCACAGATGCAGATACCGGCACGTAACGGAAACTTTATTGCCGGTCGCTACCGGTGATTAGAAACCAGACCGGCATTTGTCGGTTGCTGGTCTAGTTGTGAAGTCAATATCTATAGTTTTCTCGCGATACCTGCTTTAATTAAAAGTTTCCATTCCGTTTGATGTCGTTATATGTGCGCGAAAAATTGCGGTACCGGTTGATGCTTGTCTGTGCCGGTAAGTGTGCATCGAGCTTTATTGTGAGGACGGACAAACAGACGGACAACGGATATTTAAAAATCAAAATAACTTTTAACATTATCCTTGAGTGTCCTATTCATTTTGCTCTACTAGCATTGTTTCTATGCATTATAATTAGAGGTATAGGTAATAATAAACTTAGCATAACCTAAGAAATTATATCTAGAATATAATAAATATAACCGCAAATTTAAAATATATAGTACTTCCCTTCAAATACGATTTCAGGCTTTGTAGGTACTTGGGGCAGACCTTTTCTTTTGCAATTGCGGATAATAAAGTAAAATCGTTTTACACTGAGTATATAATTTTTTGACTTGGGATGGCTAGGTTAACTTAAGGAAAATTATCCAGGTCCAAGGTAAATCACCGGCATTTGAAACAGGCACCTCTGTCATATTGGAAAGGTCTCCATTCACTTGCAGATTATCTGCAGTTTCAGACTGTAGACGGCATCTTTCAGTGCAAATCTGTTTTCATCCACCCACTATAGTATCAGATTACGTCTTAAGTTTGAAATTTGCCAGACTTTAGATAAACTGAGAGACTACCACACACTGTATAAGGGTTCAAATTGTTGCCACAAAGTTAAGGGAAAAATCCCTAGAAATGTAGGGAATATTGCCTAAAATATAGGGAATATACCCTAAAATGTAGGGGGAATATTCCGTACATTTCTAGGAATTTTTTCCCTAAACTTTGTCGCAATAATTTGTGCCTTTTTAAAGTGGACTTGCGTCTTCAGTCTATATCGTTAAGTTTGTTAATGTTTATCATGTAATTCGGTCGAAGTTTTAAAACGATTTTGTCAACAAATAAAATTCCTGCTCTAATAATAATAATTCATTTATCAAAAGTACTACCGAAGAGTAAAAAACGTTTCTGGGTGAAAGATTGGTTGCTTCACAGACAAAGGATCTCACTTATGAGGTTATTAATTTTTTCCTAACAGAATCAGTAGTAGCTTTATTATGTTCTATTTATTCCTTATAACCTTCTTCTTTTACCTTTCTATCCAAATTTGAATCATATTATACTTTTCATGCTTCCTGTATACTTCAGAATTTATTGAATGCTGTACTTCTACCCATGTTGGTAATGATTAGAAACCACAATTTTCTGACGAAAATATCAAACTCATCTGAAAATAAAGATTGACAATGAAATTGTACACTATGTATGCAGTTTATAAATCTACAATCCTCTTATCTGACGATGAACTGCATGTGTGTGCTGTATTTATCTGTGGATCTACAGTCATGAATTGCCGATCTACAGTCATGAATTGCCGATCTAGTTGACAATTACATTATATAAATTTTCAACATACACATGAAGCATACCTAGACTGCACATCAAATCGAACGATTTGAACTGTTGTTAATGGGTGCCGGAAGTCACAAATATCGACAGTTCGGATGCGTAGGTAACCTGTAAGTGAAAGGGGGCTTCAGAATAACAAGAGTGGAAAAATAAGTTCCACGATAGCAACAAAACGAAACTGCTAGAAATAAAGGCAATTTCATTTAATCTTTAAATATGAGCATTACAATACTCAAATTTGATGTCAGCTTCAGCATCGTTTTACTTATATCGGACCACAGTCTTTTTGAAATTATGGAAATGTACTATTTTGTTTGATATCTGTGTATTGCCATATTTCTATTTCTCGCAGGATTTGTTCGCAAATAATATTAAATTAACACAAGAGGATCAACATACTACTATTAATTTTTTACGGTCTTATCTAGGAGGTACAACCATTCCAAAGCCCCTTCTATATTTTATTTTACATTACAATTATTTAAGAGAGAAAGAATGTGCTAAGTATGTACTATTGTATGTTTCTTTAAAAATTGGTTTTAAACTTTGCCCTGATTTTATTTTCCAAAGTTTTTTCCTGCACGTGGGTTTGCTTTCAAAATAATATTTGAATTTTTATTAGATTGCCTTTTAGGATGAAAATTTCATTCAAAGGCGTTTTATAAAGTTTATCATAAAAAAACACGAAACTTTAAACAAGACCTTGATATATTACGCCCATCTCTCCCCAATTGTCACAAAAATTAATCATGGCGAGCGACGTCTAAATGAAAATATAATTGACGGATAAACAAAAAAATGCGCATGTGATATTATTGCTCATTATAAGGTATGTTGGACACTCTCGGTGCCAAATTATGCAGGTAGCCACGTGGCACCTGGTAATTGTTTTACATTGATTTACAATTTTACATTACATTTTACATTTTCATTGATATTTTTCCAGGTAATCTATTTTTATTGTTCACGATTATTTCACGAATATCTACTATGACCAGAAAGAAAGCACATTACAATATTCGGAATAGTTTCAGCGGGGGAGGTTAATAAGGGTTATTTATAAAATCTTATTTGTACAACTAGCAAAGTTGCCTGTTCTTAGAACGGGATTCTCTGTTTGTAATTTTTTTTTGCTTTTTATACCCTAGATGAAATCTATAAGTTTGCCATTCCATTTGTAACGCACAGAAATAATGATGGTAGAGCAAAATGGATTGGACACCCACGCATAAAATTAAAAGTTATTTTGATTTTTGGATGTCCGTCTGTCCGTCCGTCCGTGCGCACGATAACTCGAGATTGCGTTCACTTAGAAAGCTGAAATTTTGTACACGGACATTAAAAAAAAGGTAAAATTAAGTTCGAAAATGAGACAAATCGGGCAACTCCTTCGTGGGGTTGCCATACAAAAATTTCGTTTTCCGCGATATATTTGGGCAGTACCTGAGAACACGTCGACATAGAAAGCTGAAATTTGGTACACTGGGTTTTCATACTAATAGCAAGTGAAATTTCAAATATGAACTAAATACGGCAACCCCTTCTTGGTGTTGCCATATGAAAATTTAGGTTTTTTACATATACTTTGAAAACGATCAGTCCTAGACATTTTGATTGTACTAAAAACTTCTTTAGAATAAGAAATCCTATAAAATTGGTTATAATCATTTTTTCTGTCCGACGAGCCGTTCTAGAAATATATGCGAGAAACCAATGCAAAAAATCAAAATTGCTCAAATGGGTAACCATACGAAATTTCATACGTGCATTCATCTAGGGTATCATAAGAATTGGACTTAGAGTAATTCTAGCTTTTTCACTTGTTTTTTACTATTTTTAATTTTCTTAACTTTTTTTATTTTTTTAATATTTTTTTTATTTTCTAAATATAATTTTCATTAAAAAAAATCATGCTCGGACTCGAACTCGTTACAAACAGGCTGGACTTTTCCTAAGTTTTTTAAATATTTTTATAATTAAAAAAAAAAACAAGCTGGGATTTGTCCGCGTTACAGACAGAATCTGGACATTTCTATATATTTAATAATTTAATTAATTCAGTTGACTACGAAAAGCTACCTTGATAAGGATTCTTGTAAAACACTGTGTGTCGAATTACGGAAAACCCAGGATATCTTCCATTGAATATTGGTCGTACATATGTCAATTTCTTGCTTGTCTTGTTTTTTCATTAGTACCGCTTAATAATAAATATTAAATTGTATTTTGGTCAGTTTGACTTGTAAGTATGGGTATATGGGATCTGCTTAATCAAAACCCTCGAAAATAAATCACACCCAATGAAACAGACTCCCTCACTAACACATGAGAGCCCCAACGGAGTCCTAACATTCTAATATATTTGCAGTGATCTTATGTAAAACTGACAAAAGTTTGATTTGAGTAACTCCTCTGTCCTAAACTACTATTTATACAGAAAAATGGTGTTCTGATAATCTTAAGCTTGCTTTCTTATCTTCCTAACCGAAATAAAATTTTTATACCTTTCCTAACAAAATTATTTAAAAAAATTTATCTTAACCAAATGACTATGATTCCTCAAACAACATCCCTCAGCTAAGCAATCATTGCATATATTGCTGTGCCGTCATGGCATGCCGTGGGCTGATGATATCGAATGTTAGCTGCCTACGGATTCGGACTCCGGCTGCACATACACACATGCAATTATCACCCAGCTGAGTTAGTGAATAGAAAATAGTAAGGTTTCTTTGTAATCAAAACTATTTTATTATTTTGTTAAGTAAGGTATATAATGAGTCTTGCCTTTGGGAAGGTAAGGAACCAAGCTGTAAATTACTAGAAGTCTATTTTCCTGTATGGATAGTAGGTTAGACTCTATATCATATATAAAGTTAATGATTGGCACTTTTCCATAAGTATCAATATAGAACATTTTAGAGAACGGACTCCCAACCCACACATATAGATTTCTGTGTCATAGCTCAGGAAGTATTCTCAAGAGTTTTTGCTTAATTCATTCACACTCTTACAAATTTTTCCAAGACTTGAAACCATGTAAGATAAGAAATAGTGTGATTTCATAGTAAATTAAAATTTCACAAAGACGAGATAAATAATATGGCGGGGGTGGTAAGTCCTAACGGTTTGCAAAGTACACCAAAATCCAAAAGAAATCCAGAAAGTGTGAAAATGACATAATCCACACTTGATGTAATCTAGAACTAACAAAATCCAGTATAAACGAGCTTTGGAATTAATAAAATCTGCATATGACAAAATCCATAAATTAATAACAAAACAACCGGCCGCGTGAGAGTCGGACTCACACACACGAAGGGCTCTATACCATCGTACAAAATTTAACACTATGTATATACTTTTTATTTAAATACGCGCTATAACAATATGTAAAGATTTGTAAAGTAATTGTCAAATTTCATTACATCTGTCGATCGACCAAAAACAAAAGTTTATTGTATGGGGACCCCCTTTAATTTTTAACTTTATTTTATTTTCATTATTTGCTGTTATAGCAGTTATGGAATTACTTCCTTTTTGAAAATTTCATGTGTTTACCTATTACGGTACAGCGATTGTTAAAGTTGATCAAAGAACGCCGAAAAAAATCACGTTGGAGGGGGCACTTCTCAATTATTAATATTATTTTAACTTTATTATTTGTTCTTATAGCGGCAATAGAAATAAGTACTCTGTGAAAATTAAATTTCAACTGTCTACCTATTACGGTTCATGAGATACAGCCCGCTGACAGACAGACGGACGGACGGACAGCGGAGGCTTGGTAATAGGGTCGCGTTATTTAGGGTATGGAATCGTAAAAAGTTAAAACCAAATAAATTAATCATTTATAAACAAATTTATAATTCGAACAATTACTATGTACATTCGATTCTATGTAAAGCTCTGCTCAAAATTCGGGTGTGATGCAATGGAAACAAAGATTTAGTTCAAGGTAAATCGTTTGTTTACATGTGGCTTAATTCAATGAAACTCAAACCTGACTCAAACCTACTGATTGCAGTTGTAGTTATTACTTTCTCGTTATCGACATTTGCGCCTTATACCTATCATCTATTGAGAATAGTCAGTTTGAGTTGTTTTTTATATAAATTATCATAAGCATTGCATTTTGAAACATTGTGGCTACAAACACACATATGTACGTAAGTGCCTATGTGCTTTTAAATACTTTTATTCCAAAATTAAGAGAAGTATCTATTTTAATATTATTTAACAAAATCCAGATTTTTTTATATAGGTAATACAAACTTTTAAAAATATATAGCACTATCCCAAACTATAAATAAAGTACCAGTTGCTTTGTGAAAATTCTTATGAGAACCATTAAATCTTCCCGTATAAAATCCAACTAGCACGAAATCCACCTTTTCACTAAATTCCATATTCTGAAAACAACCTGTACAACCAGAAAAAATCATCCGATACAAAATACAATAAAATAATTAAATTTAAGACACGTTTTTTTCTGAAAAACGAAAGTAATTTTCTCTGATAGAAAGGGAAAATCAGTTTAATTCCCCCAAATCAATGGAACACTCAATGAATTTAGTTATTTGACCCCAAAAAACCTATATAATACCATATGTCATCTATGATAATACGTAAAATTCTCGAATTGTTAAGCTTTCTCCAATATAAGAACGAGAACATTAAATAAATTAAGTAGGTATTACTTGACATTTTTTATGGAACACCTATAAATATATTTTCGTTAATATAATTTACACATTGTTTTTGAAAACAAGTCATATATTGTTTTTCACTATTTGGTTTAGCGTGCCCAGCGCCCCAGCGCTAGCTTCCATACTACCTATATGTTTTAATGAAAACAAAAACATATAGTAGTATGGAAATGGTACATAAGAAATGCTGGGCATCTTCCAGAGATATACATACATATAAGATACTATAACTTTGATCACCTGAAAGTCTACTGCGAATATACATCGCAGCAACATTATTATCAATATTCAGTTCAATCTTATATTTTTTAAAGGCGTAGTTATAAACTATTACCTATTTCCTACATTTTAGGGAATATTTCCCGCATTTAGAAAAAACAAAACAAATTGAAAATTCCCTACATTTTAAGGAATATTCCTTACACTTTCGGGATAAAAACCTGATTTACGTTTTCCAAGTTGAGCTTTCTCTTATAGAAAAATACCTAAGCTAATACCGGAAAAGTGGAATAGGGGACTCAACATATTCGAAAAAGTTCGACTATTCAGGTACCCGGAAGAATTTGATTATATTCTACCTTGCCGTGCTCTGTTCCGTAAATAGCTGCCTATGAAGGGTAATTCCAAAGCAATCATTTTAAATAAACATAGGATGCTGTAGAGTTTCTACTTCAGTTGGACAAAGATGATGAACTAATCAATTCGTACTGTAGACTAGGTTAAGAATGCCGCTTTGTTGAATCTGAGAGTGCTAGTTAGTCAAGTCAGTAATAGGGTAGGCTGTGTGCCGATATATTGCCTATGCTGCTATATTGCTGAAGATCAGGCTATATGCCGCTTTATTGATCTTTAGGCTTAAGGGCCAGTTGATCAGTTAGGCTAAGGAGCCGACTTACTGAGAAAGTAGGTGAAACAATTCTGATTTTATTTGGTTACTATCAGTCTTTTTACACAAAATTGAATTACATTGCTTCTTAGGTAAAGTCATTCCATACATGACCTTTCACAATATAGAACTTATTTGTGTATTGTGACAGTTTTTCTGTTATACGAAAATACATTGCGTCACTTGACTTGCTGCTAAATTGTACAAATTTGCTGATTATTTTTAATTGATTTTACTTTATTAATATGTCGGAAGTATTGAAAATGTTTTCCTTTTACAAAACATGCTCATGTCCCATATTATATGTTCACAAGAAATTATGACACTTGCACAATAATATATGTGTGTACATGAATGTGCTTACTAGAGAGTTTTCTCATGCTGTTTTGAGTTAAGCTGTTTTTCCTTTACATGCTGTATGCATATATGCTTGTACAGATATGTATATTATCACAATATTACAAATGATTAATTAATATTACATGATGTGTATAATATATACATTCAGTAATATATTCAGGAAGAAATTCAAGAGTTGTCCTTCCTTTTTTTCATTAATATAATCTAAACATCAAATCATTGCAACTACTAAAATACAAACTTACGAAGCGTAATTACTATGGTGCTAAGGTTGATCCCAAACTCCCAGCTAACAAACTTTAACCTAATCTAAAACGAAGTAGGAGTTCATGGTGCAGGGTCTCCAGGCTGTGATTTTGATCTTAACGACCTAAATGAACATTTCGCATATCCCACAATATTAATATTACCACTTTGTCGGATATTGAGAATGTAACTCCTACATTGGTATCAGATAATGGATCAGATTTCGATTGTTGGACCCGACAGAGGTGTACCGTGCTGTTTCCTCAATTATTTCGAATGCCTGCGGTTCAGATAACTTACTGGGACACTTCCTAAAAATACTTTTGAATGTAATACTCCATAGCTTTAACGCAGCTTTAACATCCTCAAAATTTCCAACAAATTGTCAGAAGTGTAATAGCCATAGCAAAAAATAATTCCCCAGATTGTATGTCTGATCTTCAATCTATCAGCCTGCTGTGCTTCTTACCAATTCTCAACCTACTGCATATTAGCCGAGAAAATTAAAAGACAAGTACCGAGGTACTAAAAGCTTCTGGCCTAAAGCCGAAGATAAAATAATTCAATTAAATAATTTTTTGAGAGTATTGGTACTGTGTGTATTGTGTTTTGATCAGCAGTAATTGGGCGATCTCATCAGGACAGCAGAAACCCTGAAACTAACTGCTGTCTACACTACAGTGAGCTCAGATGGCAATAAGTTGCTGGTGGATACATATAAATTTATTTAAAAATCTAAATGTGAATCATTTTAAGGAAATTGATTTGTCTTCATAATTAAAATGATTTTTGTCCATCCCATTTCTAACTAATAAATAGAAAGTGGTAATGATATTTTTACACTTTCGAAACCTGTACATATATTATATATATATATATATATATATATATTACATTATTATATTACTTTCTAGGAATATTATTTCAGTTAAACCTCTCCTAACGGGCACCTCCTATAGGCGAACCGCTCCTATGAGCGGATAAGTATTGCTCCTAAGCTGGATACAAAAGGGATGAATGGATAACGGGTACATTATTTTCTGGAATTTTGGTCGAATTGCCTCTCATAAGCGGACGGTTTCTTTCAAATTTTATTAAAATTGATAAGAATTCGAATGCAATAATAAATGTACATATACATACTACGTATGTTTTACATATATGCAACGAGCGACGATTGTAACAAAAATAAGGACAGATTTTTCCCACAAGAGAGCAAGATGCATGCTTTAGAAACAAATTAAGTGCCAAAATATGTTTCTACAGTCGGAACAAGAAACACGTTTTCACTACTAGTTTCATATAAAACTGAAAGAGAAAAGTTGTCATTGTACTTTCCATGTTCAAAGCAATTCGTATGTATGATGATGGATTGTACGTAGAACCAATCAGAAGCCTTTTAGTTGGAAAACTTTTAGAAATAGAATAATTTCGTAATTTTGAAAGACTAGTGAGAACAATTTCTGTCCATTTCACTCTCACTTATAAAAGTGTCGAACATATGTTGGCTTTGTTTAGTACAATTTGATCGTTCTCAATGCTTTACCGATCATTTATACCTAGGAGCGAAAATAACCATTATTTGATATTTTTCAAACAAAAAAATCACATAGAAATAATTATCGGATCTTTAAATGAATAGGATCAAGTTATTTTAATAATCCAACTTTCAATTTCTGGCGTAACTTAAAACCAATAAAAGAAAAATTGCACCTTAATAGTTAAATTTTGATTAGTTTTTTATTGATTATAGTATAACAATTTTTTCACAATGTATTTATTTTGGATGTGTAAGAAGAGTCCATTCACTCAATATGAATATATTTTTTCGGTTGATGCATAAGAATAACACTAGTCGACAGGATTTCTGTCATACAAATTCTATTACACGATTCTTATAAATTTTTACATATTAAAAACGAGTTCGGTATTCAAATTAAAATGGTTATTGATAACTTTTATTATAACCACGATGAAGAAGTTGAGAGATCATAGTTATCCGATAACAAATCAAAATAAATTGAATATTGGGAAGAATTAAAAAAATTATCGATAACCCTTATTCATAATTAACAAGTGAAAAAGCTAGAATTAGTCTAAGACCATTTCTTATAATACCCTAGATGAATGCACGTATGAAATTTCGTATGGTCACCCATTTGAGCAATTTTGATTTTTTGCATTGGTTTCTCGCATATATTTTTAGAACAGCGCGTCGGACAGAAAAAATGATTATAACCAATTTTATAGGATTTCTTATTCTAAAGAAGTTTTTAGTACAATAAAAATGCCTAGGACTGATCGTTTTCAAAGTATATGTAAAAAACCAAAATTATTGTATGGCAACACCAAGAAGGGGTTACCCGATTTAGCCCATTTTTGAAATTTTATTTACTATTAGTATGAAACCACAGTGTACCAAATTTCAGCTTTCTATGTCGACGTGTTCTCAGGTAGTGTCCAAATATATCGTCGAAAACGAAATTTTTGTATGGCAACCCCACGAAGGAGTTGCCCGATTTGTCTCATTTTCGAACTTAATTTTACTTTTTTTTTAATGTCCGTGTACAAAATTTCAGCTTTCAAGGTGAACGCGTTCTCGAGCTATCGTGCGCACAGACAGACAGACAGACGGACATGCAAAACTCAAAATAACTTTTAATATTATGCGTGGGCGTCCAATTCATTTTGCTCTACCATCATTATTTCGTAGTGTTACAAACGGAATGACAAACTTGGTATACCCTTATAGATTTCATCTAGAGTATAAAAAGAATAAATTGTGATATAATGCTTAATGGTTAACAAAATAAAAAACAAAAAACAGAGGAAGATAAATATTAAAGTGCAATTTTTATCATAGATCTTATAACAATTACCCTCCCTGCTTCTTACATATTAACTGATTTCCAAAATCAAGAGTACGGGAGTGTCGTCAGGGTTGCACACCCTTTTGACTAAGCATTGCAAATTGATTGGGTGAAAAGGGAAAAAATCATAGGCATTTAAAAAAAAAGTGGAAAGCTGCAAGGTTGGCCAGTCGACGAAAAATATGCTGAAATGATTGAAAATGACCTGGAAAATTTAATTAAATGAACAAAAAGCTGAATTTGTTCTATTTTTCTGTTTTTTTAGCAAAATTTGAATGGCACATTATTCGAAAACGCATTTTCGGCTAATGTCGTTATATTGACGCACTTCAAATGTACTTCTCTTTTGCATTATGCTTTTTTTGCGCTTTTTTGGCGGGCATCTAGCTGATATTTTATTGGCGAACTTCGTTGCGATTAGTGCTGGGCGTTTTTGGGGCATGTTTCAAGCATACAACACAATCACAACCAAACATGTTTCAGGATTGAATTTTCCTCTTGGTTTATTTTCAAAAATGAGTCACACAACACATTCACAATGCTTGCCTTGCTGATTACATATTTTCTCCTCACTTTCTGGCCGTATTAACTGATGCTTAAAAGAACTTTTTTTGAAATTTCAAACCACTGAATGAACAACACATACTTTGCATTCACGCTCCAAATCTCGCTGTTACTGAGAGAAGTTCTCCGCTCTCGAAAATTGGTGGCGATAGTGGTCAAAACTAAAAAAATCGCAGATGGCCTACCTAGACGACAGGACAACATTGACGACATTCCCCTATATATTCGTGAAAACATTTTTATAGCCCTAGTAATGGATTTAACCCAGAAGATGACAGATTAGTTCTAACCAAATTTTTGACATCTTCCAATCCAATATTTTACATGCGATTGTAATCTTAATGCACATGAAGAATTGGATTGTTATACTGAGCAGAAGTCAATTCGGAAAGAATTTGATAATGAGAGCTGTACTGAAACTGTTCTCATAACAAGTCCCATAAAATATGTCAATCCTTACAAAATTTTGCTCTAAAAACAAGATCAACGAGGCTCTTAAAATTATTTCAAATTTTCGGACACATTACGAAAATGTGATTATCCCAGAAGGGATACGTCTACAACAAAGCGAAATATATGATTTCTTTAAAATAAGTACTTTCATATATAAATAACTGGAAAGTATGTTTCCTCATATAAAGTGCAATAGTGTAATGCTAAGTATTATAAAGGATTATTCTTTCTTTATATATAATTTGCTCTCAGTTGGTTCACATAAATATGTATGTATACAGTTTTTTTCAATTTGAATAAAAACTCAGTTGTTTTCCGTCTATTTATATCTTGAATTATTTTTGGTTCAATAGAACAAATTTTCATTAACTTGAACCTATAGACTTCCAAATATTACATTGCATGTATGATATGGAGCAAAGTAATTTACTAATGAAGTTAAAAGAATTATTTTATTACTTCAAGACCTTTATTTAGCCTTGCATATTTTCTAGTTTTTCTAAACAAAAATACATTTCTTCATTCGCAATGAATATAATATTATGATTTTTTTTATCGGGTAAAATTTATATTTGTTCAATTAGGCCTTTTTGGTATGCTTCAGTACAAACAAGACACAAAAAAAGGAATTTTTTTATTATTTTATCACACAATCATTTGATTTAGGGCGCCACAGTTTCAAGTTGGTTCGATTCATTAACAGGTCCCAAATAACAGAATTGAGTGGCTCGAAAAAAAATTAATGAAAGTAGACGAATGCAAACAAAATTCTCCATTCTCCTATTTTAATTTTGTTTTTCAAATCACTTAATTTCGTTGCTTAGGACCTGTTAATGAGTAGAACCAAAACTTAAAATTTTGCCGCCCTAAATAAAATAATTGTATGATAAAATAAATTTAAAAAAAATCCCTTTTTTGCTTTTCGTTTGTACCGGAGAATCCGAAAAAGGCCTACTTGAATAAATATTAGTTCGTTCAGAAAAAATAACAGAAACAAAATAAATTACGCAATAACTCAAAAACACTCCTTATTAAAAAAAAACCAACCATCTATCCCTGCTTTCATTACTCATCACTAAACAAAATTAGGGACCGCTGGTAAGACTGCATTATAAAAAAGTGTCCACTTATAATTGCAAGCCAATAAATACAAAATTCTTATGCAGTAAAAATAGTAGTCAGCCAAGAAGGATGCCTCAAATTAATTCTTTCCACCCATATGGAAAATCCGAATATGTTTCAAAGAGGCTAAAATGCTGAAAATTCCAAAGACGGCAATTCAAAATCTTCTCAGTAAACATCGAGAAGCTTGTAGTGTCCAGAGATAGTCCGGGTCAGGAAGAAAATCTGGTTCGATAGACCAAAAATTGGCCAAAGAAGTAGTATTTAGACTACTTTAAACGAAATGCTAACAAGTTGTTGAGAAATATGGCTGATAGGCTGGAACGTCATATTCTACGGTCCATCGAATCAAAAGACCAGAAGTACGGAGTTTCCATATTCAGAATATACGACCAGAACACCAGAAAAGAGCCAAGTTGCAAAATCCTGGAGCCGAATTTTGTATGAACACATCCTAACGAAATTCGACCTACTTGAAAACGAACTTCAACCAGTGTCTTCAGATATTGTCTGTACAAAACTTAATGAAGAACGTAAGGCAAAAAGTTCACCAGTTTTATAGCACGTAGCAATTATATCATGTAGGTTGTGAATAATGTAGATAATTAGGCAATAGTTAAATAAAAATTATTTGATAAAAAAAGGTTTTTCTTGTTATTTTCATTATTCAATGTGTCCTTAAATTGTTCAGTATTCCAAGTTTATTTGTGCCAGTTGTCTATTTATATAAGGCAATATCGCTGCAACTACATGGAGCAAACCAAGATTTTAGCAAAATTGATTTTGATTTGCTCTGCGTGTAAGAAAACGATTTAAATATAGTTTTAAATTTCCGCACGTGTATCACAACAACATTTAAAAAAATATTTTAAAGTATTTAGTGCTGTATTTGATGCCCCATGTATAAACAAATTTAATTTGGGGTAAACCAATACTAACTTTTGCGGCAAAAATATAATATGTTGCTAACATGACATGATTTATCTCGATACATACATAACTTCGAGAAAAGCTGATTAAAGCATTTAAGTCAACTTAACTCAAAATATCAATTTTGGCGGATGGGGCAAACCCAAGGTATATAGAATACAAGGTATTCCCATTAAAATTTTGGCATATGTTCTGTGACGTAATTTCGTTACTAAAGTATATACATTTCTATGGGAAATACAAAGAGAGAGCGCAGAAAGTATTGTGTTCTCTATACCGTGTTTCCTATACATTTTCAAAATATTTCGTCACTTATGGCAGAACGTGGTTCGTAATGGGAATACCTGGTATTCTATATACCTTGCAGCAAACCAATTTTCAGGCGACGATATGTATGGAAATACTAGTATGTAGGCATAGCATTTTTTGTGTTTTTATTTTGACTCGCTCAATAATGGACATCCCGCTAAACGGACAGTATTACTTCGTCCCATAACTGTCCGCCTTAGAGAACTTTCACTGTGTTAAATAAATCGTCTATTCGTTCGATTCTGCTGTATATTTTAATGAAACATAATTAAAGCTAAAGTAATTAACTTTAACTTCATTCGATATATGAATTTAAAATAATTTTTTGAAAATGAAATTTCATCATAAAATCAAGAAATTTCTGGATCGTGGCGGTGGGGAAAAATGTATTCATATTTCATACAAACTCTTAAAAGTTTCAACGAAACCGGACATGGTAAAATCAATTCAAAGTGATTAGTTTCGTATGAAATGGCTTATATAGACACCTAAACACAGAACGCTTTACTATGATTAACCATAGCTTTTTAAATTTGGTATTTCGAGATTAAGTATTTAATTTTAATTTTGATTAAGTTAGCTAGACTACGTGGGTTGAAAAATTCAATGCTGTTTTTCATCTGACTTGAAATTACGCCAACTCCTACAGAATCCACAGTTAATTAATGATAGTGTAAGTATACCAAATTAATGTTAATGAAGACGTGATATCCTTTGTGAACTTTTAAAATGTCTCAACGATATTCTATGTTTTCTATACTCTATAGCTCAAAAATTTGAAAGTAAAAAATAAATAAAAAAATAGAGTAAAATTCCTTGTTGGAATCATAATCGAAATATTAAATTTTTATCCCAAGCACTGCCCTCTTTTTCAGGTCGAATTCAGGTAGCGACTAATTGTGGTTAAGTTGAGATTACCGAATATTTACGTCCTATTTAGGTAAGTGGAGAATGAAGGGACGTCCTATCGACGTAAATATCAGGGAATTTGGGGAAAAATTTCCCTGTTGGGAAAAGGAAACTTTTCCTTGATTTTATAAATATAACGTAAATTTCACGTCGAATATACATAAATTTTCCTTAATCTCAACCTGTTTTCTACCTAGTTTAGCTCAAGTTAACGTGTGTGTCAGTATAGAAGAAATTTCATTTTATAAAAATTGTGTGGGTATATTTTCCCTATTAGGAATGTAAATATTATGAACAAGTCACATAACTCTAGCTTGAATGATTATGAGAAGTATTGCTTTAATAAAATATATAGAAATTATGGGCCTATTGAAGACTAATTCTCTCAGCTTCTAAGCGCGCAATTTAAAACCACAAAATAATGTTTCGAAATAAATAATAATTTTAAAATTTTTTAAACTATTCCTTGGTTGCCCATTTATAAGCTTGAATTTAATTTAAATATTCTTTAGCCGTTCTGAAATTAAGAAAATTGCTTTTATTTGGGTGATTTTTGCAGTGATTTTGGAAAAATAAATTTAAGGTGTCATGCAATTTTGCTATTCATTCCTTTAATATATGGCAGCCTTGTTTTATTAAATAACAATCGCGAATATTACCTCTATCGACCTAAAAGTTAACTTGACTTAAAATTTTTCGTTATACGACGACTTTTTTAGATGGCTACGCAAAATAACCAAGATTTTCGATTTTGAGAGCAAAAATCCTTATTTAAGTAATTTTGTGTTCAAGGCCAACAATAATTTTTTCCTATAAAGAAAATCGGCTTAGAATAGACATTTCTCCCTAAATAATGGAATTTCGACTTAATTTGTCATGCCCTCATTAATTTGTCATGAGGGGGGGGGGGGCTTGCCAATTGAAGGAATTGAATAATCGTCAAAAATAGGAGACGGTAAGGATATCTCGATATTACTGATTCCAACATTTTATTTACATCCTAACCACTTCATGTACATGCCTGTAACTGTCACGGGCGCTACTTACTGGCAATTCTACACGCGTGTATGTCATGGGCGCCGTTATATCTCCTCAACAAATTTTACCTTCTCGTTTCTACTTCGAACGTGTTACTGATTTCTGTAAATAAGTCGGACGTAGAAATTTTTATAAAATATTTGAATTATAGTCATAAGAAAAAAATAAATAATGAAATTAATGTCCCATTTGTATTATGGCGAAAATAATTTCGTACGGCACTGACATTTAAAAAATATAATTTCATAAATAATTTATAATTTTATGCAGCTTATATACCTACATAGTTTTATTATTATATATACATATTTATAAAAAAAAAATAGCCGAGTTGCTGTGACTATGTAAAACAGTCTCTTGACAAGAGTTATAGTGGCCTTAGGCAACTGTGGTTACCCGCTAAACTACTTTCTACTAATCTAAAGCTGAGACTTGTAAAATCTCTCTTGATGCCACATTTTATTTATTGTAGTACCTACTGCCTACCCTGTTTTGAAATCTGAGTGTTACCGCAAGATTAATACTGCTTTTAATGACTGTGAACGGTTTATATATGGCCTAAAACGTTATGATCATATTACCAAGTGCAAAGATACCGTCTTGGATGTTCATTGGGCACTTATCGGAATATTAGGGCATTGGTGTTTTTACATAAAATAGTTAATGCAACATCTCCTTCTTATCTGATAGAACTTCCTGAATTTTTGCACTCATCTAGACATAAAACCCTCCTTATACTTAAAACTTCATACATTGTGGGGCAGCGCTCTTTTTTTGTTGCAATAGTTCGATTATGGAATTTCCTTCCCAACCATGTCAGGGGACTTGGCAGGACGCAAGAATGTAGACTTGCACTGTGGGAGCATTTTTCTGTTGAGGAGTAATGCGGTCAAACAGTTATTTAGGTACATATATATCTCTGTATTCTTTTATTTTTGTTTCAAATAATTTCTTACTTAAAATTCTTTACTTTTACTTAATTTTTTTTTCATCATTTTGCTATCATTTATTTTAATTTTTCTTGTAAATTTCTTTTTGATTTCTCACAGTTCTTTATTTAGTATAGATTTAAATAAGATAATAATCTTGTGTATATAGACCAGAAATATTATTATTATAATAATATTTTTCCCTAATATTAATTTATTAATTACCAAGTTCAGATTACTTTGATGGCCTAATTTAAGCAATTATTAAATAATATTTCCTTCGTAATTTACCTCAGAGGTGTGTGGCCTTTGAGGTTAAATTCTTAATTCTATTTACGTAATTTTAACCAAAATAGGTCGATCGGCCCTTGATAATAGGAAAATCAACCTCCAATGTTAATGCTGAAATACATCAAATGAATGCGACACGAAATCATGGACTCCATTTGGCGTCGTTGTTTGTCGCATACGTAATACAATGAATGTGACATTGTCGTTGTTAGTTCAAGACAGTTGAGTGCGTTTTGCGTTTTGTAATGTCTGCGGAATTTTTTTTTATTACATATTTTAAGAACAAGTATAATTGTATTTAAAGCTTATACACAGTTATGCCAGATTTAAAAGAACGATACGAGAAATTTGCCAACACACGAATTGTCAAACATAAAGGCTAAAACACAATGTGAGCGACACGACAAAAACGCCGTAGAAAACGCTGTTAATTGGGTTCTAATAACATGGCGGTGTATGGTATAAAATACTATGCTGACGACATCGTTCGACGTTGTCGTCGAACTTAAATGAAAATTGAAATTTATCGCACGTTAGGGTGCGTTTAGCAAAATTATGATTTTGGGTTGCGTCCATATGCATTGTTATCGTTCATTGCAAGAAACTCTTGGACACACCTTCTTCTTCTATGTTGGCTCTGATTTTTTTTCTTCATTAGCCAAAACGGCCACACATGCTACTTTAATAATCTTTTTTAATTTATTCGTTGACATTTTTTCTATTTAAAATTTAGAACACAAATAACACAATAAATTTATTTGGTGATTGACAACTCATGTCGCGCTTGTGTCGCTCGTATTGTATTTTCACCGACGTTTTGTACGGCGTTTTTGTCGTGTCGCTCACATTGTGTTTTAGCCAACACGACAATTTTAGAAATTTGCTCTACTTTTTGTCGACGATTTTATCGTGTCGAATCATTTGCTTTGCCCTAATATCGCAACATGTATTCGGAAATTATTTTGACATCGACAATTGCGTCTCGCATTCATTGTATTGCAGTATTTACTTGGGATCGATATATCTACTCTTATTATACAGATGAGTCTTCTATTTACAATATTTTCGGTGGTAACTAGATGGTTATATCGACAATTTTGAACAAACTTTAAATCTTTTAAGACTTTAAGTACATTCGACTTGAGTTTGACTAATACACATATGAAGATTATATATGCAATAATTTTACAACATACATATGTATATTAATTCTGGACTTCATAAAGAGATTTTTAGTGTTTGTTTACCAACTTCCGACAGAATAAGAGATTATGTGTTCCATAAGATCGTATTCGGCTTTATGGTATCCACAATATACATGCGCACATATAGGTGCAATAAATTTTTGACCTCCCATACATTAATTTTTATTTGCTTGTATACAAACTGCCGATGCGTTGGCAACAACAATTCGATCCCTATAACAATATTTTCATTCTCTTCTTATACTCGACGCTTACGTGAATTGTTCGATAGACTGCGTGTAGGTATATAGCTACTACCTTAATGCTCAGAGTTTGCGCTTAGCCGATTACCAGAATGTTTCCTTACTGTCCGATGAGTAAATGTTTGAATAGCCGTCTACGTCGTTAAAAAAGTGAAACACGTCTATCGCACGTACGTGTTAAAATATTTTTAAAAGTCGCGTTCCTGTTTCGACAGTATCATGTCATAAAAAATGAGAAAAAGCGACGCGCGTTAGTTTCAACTTAACCGATCTGAACAGCAATATTACGAACTCTGTAAAAAGAGTTGAGTTCAGTTTGGATATGGATACTTCAAGTAGTGAGATATGTTTTGTTTTTTTTTAATTCAATAACAAGTGATAAATTGCATGTTATATGAAAAGTGTGTGCACTGTTGACGAAATCAAAAGTATTCTTCAGATATTCCAAATAAGGAGAGGAGAGGTAAATGATCATATTAAAACAAATTATTTTCTATCTGGCGCCGGTAATACCAACTGTGGAAAAACCACCTGTTTCTGTAAAAATATACATTTGATTTGCCTAAGCCCGAACAACCAATATGGTTAGTAGCTATACTGATAATCTCTGACAAGTGGGGTATAACCGATCACGAACTATAAACAACCTCTCTTTACTAAACAATACTTTTCTTGTCAATCGTGATAAGTCCCTTTCACAGGCCTTATAATAACGATCCATCCTAATCGAAGTCTTAGTTTTAGTTTGTGATATTACTGCTATTATAAGAATTATATCTAGGCGACATTTGTGTCTGTCCAAGGTATATAGAATACAAGGATTCCCATTGCAAACCATGTTCCGCCATTAGGTGACGTAATATCGTAAAATGTATGGGAAAGTACGGTAGAGAGAATACAATACTCTCTCTCCGCTGTCTGTGTTTCCTGTAAAAATGTAAATACAGTAGTCACAGAATCACGTCACAGGCTATCAGCTGCAATGTGTCAACATTTAAATGGGAATACCTCGTTTTCTATATACCTTGGTGTCTGTCAATAACGCCAAAGAATCATAAAATCAAGGAAGATAATTATTTTATGATTCTTTGCTTGGTAACTCAAGAAAACTCTAAATTCACCTAAACTTCAACAACACCAATTTAGCTCCATCCATCTTAACAGGGCTTGAGTGTAAAAATCTCTGTGAAGGTACGTGTATATTTAAGAACAAATCTTTTTCCGTTGTCGTCTCTTGATATTTTGGTCATATTCACTTTAAACTATAAAACTTATACATTAGGGTAAAAATGGGTAAACATTGGGCAATTGATTCATAGCACAATTATAAAATAAGATACGATCAGGATCCGAATAAACCAAATAGATTTTTTACTATTACATTGATTGATAATCATACTAGGAATGTAATCCTGATATATTTTGACCTAGTACTAAATTACATCAGATACGTTAGCTCTACTTTTGCTTTTGCGAAGTATAGACCGAGACGAACTGGTCGGTTTGATTTATTCTATTAAATCACATGCTTTCATTAAGCTCTTGCTCCAAATGATTGACATATACATTCTTCCCATCTTGAAATCATGTTTAATGAAATTTTATTTTTCTAAGTCTTCGAAAGTTGCTAATGTCTTGCCTATACCAAAAACAACCTTCTCCGAAATAGAGATTTTACATATCTTAAATTTGTTGTCTAATGGTTTTAGAAACCAATTAGGTCGCAGATTCTTAATTACTTGGAAAGTAATAAGCTCCTGTGATGTTGGAAATTGTGGTTGCGTCGTTCTCACAACTACGACAACGCAGTACTAAAAATGATAACTGACAGAATAGCTGCTCTGAACAAACTTACAATCTTAGTTCTGTTTGATTGTTCAAATGCCTTTGATATTATTAACCAAAGCATTCTACTTCATAAGTCATGTAATTTTTTGTTCAGCTTTACAGCATCTACTTCAACTCTTGTTAAGAATTTTTTATCAGAACCCTACCAATGAATGAGTTAAGGTGGATGATGAAATATTTGTATCTTTTCCTCTACCACATGGTGTGCTGCAGGAATCAATCTTGGGACCGTTTCTATTTAGTATATTTATCAACGACCTTCTTTCAGTTGTTCCCGATGTTAGAATTCTCTTATACGCAGACGATGTGCGCTATACCTAAAAATACCTACCGGTCTGCTAGAGGACTGCGTGGCACATATAAACAATAATTTCAGTAGAACTAACGCATGATCCAAGATTAATGTACTACCACTGAATTCCAATAATTCACAGTACAATATATTTAATATTCCACCTGAAGCGTAGCTCCAGAAGGTTTAAAGCATTATCTCTTACTATTTAGGAGACAAATCTTGGTAGCAGCTAGTATTTTGCCACCGTTAAAATTTGGTTAAGTATTAAGCCTGAGTTATAATATAATGCTGTCGAGAGACGCTCTCGTGAATAATAATAATAATGCTTTTGATTTCGCTCTAACATGGATTAACTTTCTGTCCATCATAAAACATGAATTGTAAATAATTAAGTTAACTAGTTAATGGTATTTAAATTTATATAGTTATATTCAGTTATAGTATTTTTTAAAACTTACCATTTTCGGTCACAATTTCCATTAAATGTAAAAATAAATTGTTTTAACTCCAGCTGTCAAGGGTTGCGCATCCAAGTGGAAATATTTTCAACTTTAAGCAATGCGACAGCCGGGAACAACAACCTTAGGGGGGGGGGGGCAAATTATATCTGAGCTTTGTGATTTTCATACATTTTAACTATTTACAGATTTAGCGACCGCGTCACATTGTAGCTTAAATCCTGCCTTGCAGATACTTGCTTCTCCCATGACTTGATAGTGTGTCTACTCGGAGAATGGAGAACGATTGAATACGTTTCATATTCCGACTTGATAGATTTGAACATGTTTCGCCTTATAGCGATCAGCTGGGGGAGGGGACTCGCCTCAAGAAAATAGCACTAGTTTACTTCTTCAAGTTGCTAAAATATAATATTGTGATATGTCTGCATTTTAATGTTATGAGATTGGTTCTGTCTTAATCAAAGCAGCCCAAAGGCATTAACTCTTGATTAGGTAGATGATGACAGAGCAGTCTGACGGCATTAAATCGAGGTAGGAGCTCTAACTCCTGTTCAGTTGAAGAAGCATTATATATATATACAATTTACTTACCTATCATTATACTTTCGTCATCTAGTTTGTATTGATCGCAATGGTATATCATCATAACATTGCGATCAAGGTGTAATATAACTTACCTTGCATTCTTGCTTTCATATTCGCGCATGACCAGGCGCGTATACAGCGGGAGGGTCACAGGGGTCATGACCACTCCCAAAGCACTAGCTCACCTTCGCGGTGAATTGAATGGAACGCTGAACTGTAGTGAGTTGTAAAAGTTTAACAGGACGATTTTCGTATAGTATGGACACAATGTGTAGCTGACGCCGGCGATTAATGCTGGTGCACACTTTTGCAATCTGTGGCGACAGCTAGCGGTGAGTTGGGCGTTTGTTTGTCTTCTTTTGAGTAGTAATAGTGGGTGGGTAATAATAGTCATTCGCTCATAGCTCTTCGTCTTTGAAACGTGTACGATTTATTTAGAATTTTCTTGTGTTTTATATAGTGTTATAAAGTCATCAATCACACCTATCCCAGAATGATAAATAATTTAAAAATACTATATATTTATTATAGTGTTTGATTGTTTAGAGAAAGGCGCGCAATGCTTAGCAGCCCGGTTATGAAGATGCTTTTATATTTTTGTTGCACCGATTACTCCTATAGATGAAAAAGCACACAATTTCGAGAGTTTGAAAGTGTTATTGTTTCTCAGAAATTGGTCAGCGATCATAAATTTTTTTTAACTAAGTATCTGATTTTCCGACATAAATCGATGATAGGACAACTTGGTGTGGAGTTCGTAACAGAAGCATACAAGCTGACTTAATGAATCTTGATTTAGGGCTCTTCCAGTATAACCCTGGTTCCACACAATCATTAAAGTATAGCCACCCGTTGATTTTTCATAGCGACACTGATTGAAGCCTGAGTCGTTTAAAATTTTTACGTTCGTAGAGCATTCAGTTTTCTTAGAAATATTTGACATTTTTTCTTTAGATTTTTCATGCATTAATTCAGGTGCCTTGGCTGGTCTTGGTAGCTAAAGATATTTATGAGCGTTGGCAATCATACAATTTGTTCTTAGAAGTTTACTTGAAAAATTTTCTTTTGTATATTTATACACTATTGGTGGTTGAAAACCAGCAGTTGGATTGATTTGAGTGCCGCCAAAAGTGATTCTACAATTTTACTTCAGAATTTTTACGGCAAAACTATAAAATCCATTCGCTTGCCTCTGTGATAGTTGGCTTGCACTTTCATATTAATACAAATAGTGTTGTTTCATTTAACTTGACGTTTATTTTTAACTTGTAGGAGAAGGATAAACTTGCTATATTAGTTAGCCATGGAAGTAGAAATAATAGCGAATGTGTAAAGCAGAAGACTGATAAGACTATTGACAACTTTTTTCAGAAGAACGCAAGATCAGTTTAGTTTCCATCAGAAGAAATAGTCAGTAAAATCATGTACTTCTACTCCATTCCTTTGGATGTGACTCAAGGTGAAAGCCACTCTCAGTCAATTACTTCACCCGTGACAAAATCGCTTGCGACAGCAACAATTTCTACAATTTCTGCACGAAAAGCCGTATCGGTTATGAGTCCTTAATGTCCACCCTAAGATCGACATTGATGTGGATAATATTATCGATTGGTTTTCCAAATCAAACCGAAAATTGGAATTTATGATATAACGTAAATATTATTAAAAACAAATTGAAGAGCGACTTCTTCGACTTTTTCCTCCCCCTCGAACATTTTAGTTGTGACCCCTCTTAGACTAGCGGTCTGGATACGCGCCTGCGCATGACCCAATTCGGTGCTTTGTTTATGCGAGCTTAATGTCACTGATCGCACTTGCAAGGATCGAAATTAATTAAATTCACATTCTTATGGTTTTTCGGTTTTGCGTCACTTTAGGGTATTGCATGATATTGCACCCATTGATTATGCTTGACCCATATTATTGTTTCTAATGTAGAAAGGTACTATGTTGAAAGATATTGTGCATTGGTAGTTGCTAGGCATATTACAATATTGCCATTTTTTAATCAGATGGCCGTAAATATTCCTCATATTGTTTTTGCTGCAGCAGTATTTTTATAAAGAACAGTTATTTTGGAAATTGGTAATCTCAGGTAACTCTTTGGATTAAATTAAATGCGTGACAATATTACGAACGACTTGCCCAATTTTAATGATTTGAATGATCAGTTGTGATACCACTTCATTATAACCATACCTGAAAATTTATTGGACTGTGGGTAGACTAGTATTAACTACACGACCTAATGAGCTTTACTATATTTTTCTGTTATTTTTTCCCAGAAGAAATAACTTCCTAGTGATTCTTTTCTTTTTTCGGTAGAATGGGGCATTTACACAACATAAATGAACACTCCTCTCCTATTCTTCGTCCATTTCAGCAGGGAGTACATATCGGAGTGCTCCTTATGTTTGCGAAAGAGGTAGTGTTTAATTACATATAACGGCTTTAATACTGTATACATATTTATACGACTGCCATCTACAGTACCTAAGCTAATCTACAAACCCTTCAGACTGAATTCTGTTAACTGATTTCATTAAAACAATTTTAGGAAACTTTTTATTTTTACAATTCTAAATCAAATTATTAAATACAAGAGAAGAAACAGTCGCCTCATCCGGGGTTTGGAGTTGGTACCATCCGCTTTTCAGGCCACTGCGCGTACCACTGAGGTAACGAGTCAGACATCTTTACCTCTTGTTTTTATTATTTTGTCAAGCCTATAAAGCAACATTTCCTTTAAGTAACGATGAAAGCGCACAAATAAATTTTCAGTTTTTTTTTTTTTGCAATTTTTATTTATTTTAATCTTTTCCCATACGGGACTGAACTCACCATTTTTTTAGAATCCAACATAAATGGAATAGAAGAATTTTAGAATACTGTGACTTAATAAGCTATACAAATTAATAAATGCAAGAGGTAAGGATGTCTGTTTCATTAGCTCAGTGGAAAGAGCAGTCGCCCGAAAGCGGAAAGTCCCAGCTTAAAACCCCGGATGAGGCGGTTGTATTTTTTTTCTTGTATTTAATAATTTGATTTAGAGTAGTAAATATAATATGTTTTTTAAAATTCTTCTATTCCATCTATGACTGATTTTTAAAAAATTGTGAGTTCTTGTGACGTACGGGACATTATTAAAATAAATAAAAATTTATTTTATTAGTTTGCGTATGGATCCCTTCACCAAACTTGAATCTACAGCAGGCTTAAGCGTTTTGCATTCCAGTGCTTTGATTCCAGCTTGACTGTAAGCTAGATTAGTAAACTATTCTATGAAAATTACTGTAGTTAAACTAAGCGGACAATAGCTGTGTTCTTTTGTGTCCGCAGAACAGAGCAGAACAAAAGTTACATAAAAGAACGCCTCATACATTTTCATAGAAAGATTTAAATAAAGCGAACAGTACAAATAGTTCGCTTCAATCGACAGAATAATTGGTTCCCTCCAGTATATGAGAGTTCTAGACCAAGGTACACAAATGAACACAGCTAATGTAAAAACAGTATTATTTACATTTGTTTCTGAAAGCCAAATTGGATTACCAAAAGCAAACCGATTATTTCAACATGACTAAAATAATCATTATATCATAATAATAATGAATATGGATAAAAAATGAAAAATTTTCTATGCTAAGGTAGTCTGCTGAAAGTCATTAGGTAAGTTTACTTAAAATGTGTGAGCTTATGTCAAAAGAACGTTAGCAGAATATTAAAAACCAGCAAAAAATATTAAGCCATTTATACAAGGAATGAATTAGTACCTAATAATTATTATTCTTGGAGCCACCGCCACACTCTTAAAATCAATAATTTTCGGCATTTTTCTTTTTTTGCTTTTCAATCAAATTTTTGAGAGGTACCTGCAATGCATCTTTACGCATGTCCTCAGTTGTCCAGGGCCCCGCGATCAATGGGGCCCCTAGTCCATACCATAGTAGACCAACTAATTACCCATTTTTCAGCCGTAATACAATGTTCCAGTGAAGAAAACTTTTGCAGAAATATGTCTGGAGTGGAGAGTGTCTTCAATGAGACAATTTCATAGAATGCATATACGCAAGAGAGAGAAAACAATTTCTGTCATCTCTTAATGAATTACATGAATTTTCTGTCTGTTTCAAGGGAAATCGCTACAGTTGTGTTTTATCTTTATATGAAGTAAGTGTCCAGACATTTCTCCATCCATTTCCAAATATACGTGATAGTTTATATCCTGCAATGGCCACACCAGGTTTACAGTAAGTGTTTGAACTGATGACCGCCAACTTTCATCTAAACAAGAATTGTTCAAAGCTTTTAAAATGAGCGTAAGTTATAAAAAAATAACTACACTTTTCTTAAGGCGGAAGTTCTCTAAAGTGATACCTGTACCTAAAAAGTCTGGGCGTAATTGCTCCGACTTTCGCCTCATCAGCATCTTACCGTTCCTATCCAAGATTTTTAAAAAGTTAATGTTCTTGCAAATTTCTCATTATTTACGCATCAATAGTCTCCTTCATGACTCCAATCTGGTTTTCGTCCTCGACATAGTTGTACCACTGCCCTTTTGAAGGTAGTCAATGTAATTAGAGAAGCAATAGATTTGGATAAATTAATTCTACTGGTATTGCTTGACTTCCCAAAGCATTCGATACTGTAATCACGTAAACCTGTGTTGAAAACAAATTTAATTTTTCTATAAGAGTAACGAAGTTTCTTTTTTTCAGTTATCTAACAGGACGTTATCAAACAGTGTTTTCAAATGGTAATTACTCTACCTTTCTGAGAATTAACTCTGGTGTTCCGCAAGGCTCGGTACTTGGCCCGATGCTTTTTGGCATGCTTATTAATGATTTGTTTGACTGTCTTACTCACAGTGAAATACCTCTCTATGCTGATGATGCTCAACTTTTCTTATCGCGACCCTTTAGGACTTGTCGAAGATGGAATTAGTTGTATCAATGAAGACCTAAATTCAATATATCTCTGGACGATTTGGAATGCTTGATTATCTTAATTTTTCCAAATTGCAGATCGCGTTTAACTCGATTAATAGATATAGTTATCACCTCAGATATGATCACGTGCCAGCTTATGCTACATCCTTTCTGTGTTGTGATCTTTAAACATTCTTGAATTTCCGATCGGTAATCCCTCTAGTTAAAATTATCAAATACCGCAGTCCAATCTACCTATACAGCATTCTACAATCCGCGAGATCTTCTAGAACAGTTAATTACATTCTGCCCAGATCTGAATCCTTAATTACTAAACGCCTGTTTTGCAGTCATGCCATCAAAGTTTACAATTCCTTACTGCCCAGTATTAAGTTATCGGTTGTGTTGAGATCTCTCGCCATCACCAAGGAAAGAATTTTTGAAATCATGTGTAGTACTTGAATACTTAGGAGCCAAATATTTTGAGGTTGCTTTATACTACAACAGATGTAGCAAGTTAAGTTAAGTAGTGATTAATTTTGTTTCTTTGTTCCTTTCTTTTGTTTTTGATTTAGTTTTTAGCAGTTAATTTCAGGGTTTATTTCTTGTATCTTACTTATTTTATTTTATTATTATTTTTTCATACGTTTCTCTTTTTTTTCATTTTATACATACATATATATATTTTTATTGTCTTGCTTATGTTATACTTAACTTGTACAAGTAAAATGGATTATATCTTAACTGTACAATGCATCATTAGAACGAAAAAATTGAAATTGAATTGAATTGAATTACAGTGAATGCGAAGCATACATAGCTTGCTACGTTTCTGTTGCTATTAGTGGAAAACATAAACAACATCTTGGGAACGAAGGTGTACCGATGCTAATTTTAATTACACATTTCAAACCAGCCTCCTCTAATGAACACATATCAAGACTTCAATTAAGGAAAACTAAAACACTTGTTAAGTTTCACATAAAATATATAAAATGGTTTATTTAAATTTAATTTAATTTATGCCTAACGCGTTTCGATCTCAAAGATCATCATCACAGTCCTCTGAGTCCTCTGATGATGATCTTTGAGATCGAAACGCGTTAGGCATAAATTAAATTAAATTTAAATAAACTATTTTACATATTTTCTGTGAAACTTAACAAGTGTTTTAGTTTTCCTTAATTGAAAATGAAGTTTCACCAAGTGCCAACAAAAAAATCTGTTGATATCAAGACTTGCCTTAAAGACATTACCAAAGACAAATGTTCAGTACAAACTTGTTCAGCGCTATCTAATTTTGACAAAAAATAACACAGTTTTAAATACAGAAGCGGACATGCCATGTGCAATTGTCTTTTCACAATATTCAATTAAAAATTAAAAACGTATTTTTACTTTTTTCATTTTGAAAGATAATTTAAAAGATATTTAATGTGAAATTATAGTAAAACGTATTGCCAGTAGGCAAAATGAACAGAATAGTGTTTATCAGTAACAATGTTTTAGTTCCAGCACTCATAAAATATGCTTGAGAGCTTTTTATGGAAATAGAGTTTTCCGGACATGCATACATTGAAAAAACCAGGTCTGGAAAAAATTCAGAAGGCTCATTAATAAATTTCCGTATACGATGTACTATCTTCCTCTTAATATCCAGAAAAAATGCATGCCATCATAATGTAAATCCTTCATTCGATTTAATATTAAAAATGTAAACAAAATTCAAAATAACGTTGCGATTAAGGTACGATGTATCAAAGCAACCCTAGTAGAAATTGCTCACAGTTTTACCTTGTCTCTTGCCACGCAATGGGGCAGTTGTTATGTAAACCAAACCAATACTTATTTGACTGAAAAGCATCAAGGTGTTTGCCCTTCATGAAGAAACATATGGAAAATGAGCCTCCTGATGAACATTTAATAAATCTCATAGAAAGGATCATTGGATATCATGAAACTACTCCATATATTATGTATACTAAAGAAGTAAAAAATAAATATTTATTCTTGTCCTCACAGTGTCAAATGACATTTCTACTAGGATAATTTGGATTGATTTTTGTGATTTATTTATTTAAAATTTTAACTTATTTATTATAAATTAATTTGATTTGTTTTTCCGCCGAAAGACTGTCGCCCATTTGCTCAAGACGTTATGTCCATATCTTTATGGTTCAGCGTCGAATTCGGAAAAATAAATGAAATCAATCGTAAAATTAAATTCTTATTTATGAACTCATCATGACACTTATTGATACGCTCATTAATAAGCTCATCGTGACACTCATTGCTATGCTCATTAATAAGCTGATCGTGACATTCATAGCTATGCTCATTAATAAGCTCCTCGTGACACTCATAATGCACTCATCGAAATGCTCATCTAATATTTTAAAATGTTTTGATTCAAGCGCGAATAAATTTCATCAGTACGTTCATCTGATTGCTCAAGAGGAGCTCATTGATGAGCTCATCATAATATGTCTACCAGGGAAGTTACCATCTACAGATGTATTATATATATGTATATACATATACTGTATTGCTTATTGTGTTTTCTCATGATAAAACCAAGTGTTCTGAGCCGCTACATATAAAGAATTGTGGGTAAAAATTTGACTCATTAGATTAACAAATGTATAGGCTACAACGATGGGAGGGCTTTGAACCCCTCAAACCCACCCCATATATACGGCCATGGGTATAGCTATGGCCAAACTCAAGCAAAAATTTCAGTACCATCTGGACGGAAAGATTATCAAGAAATAAGAACCACCTATAATTTCAGATCACTTTAAAAACAAATCTTATCACGAAAATCGATTAAAAAACCTGGAGAATTTCCGAAAAATATATCTTATATCTTCTTTTGATTACAATTAAGAACTTAAAGTATAAAAATTTTTATAACCTCAGCTTATGAGTAACATTTATATATTCTTTAATTTGCAATTATTATACATAAGTAATAACGAATTAAACAATGCTTAATTTCCATTTACAGGTCAAAAGGAATGTGATCTGCCAAAATCAGCATTAACCTCACTTCATAGTGGAAATAATTTTGGACAACTGCCAAATACACCAAATTCTGATTCAAATGGTGGTTCTGGGAGATTACATGTTTCCGGAGGCTTATGTGAGCCCCACAATATGCAACAAGACCAAGTAAGGACTTATTTTCATTACAACTAAGATGTATACATAATATTGTAATTATATACATTGTATACCAACGTATATTAAATAGATTTTTTCTTAATGCATTTCTTGCAGAATTCAGAAAAATCTGGAAAACAGAAACGTCACAGAACTAGATTCACTCCAGCACAATTAAATGAGCTTGAAAGATGCTTTTCGAAGACACACTATCCAGATATTTTTATGAGAGAAGAAATTGCAATGAGAATCGGACTTACCGAATCAAGGGTGCAAGTAAGTTTAATATGTAATTAAATATTTAGTTATATTCAAATTATACCTAGCTACATATGTACATTCCAGAAATGTGTCCATTAACAATTTAACTATACCACTCCCTCCTTGAGGGGATAGTTCCATGCCCACAAATGTGTGTGTACATAACTTGCCCAGTCTGGAAAATACATAAATTGGTTTCGTTCAAAACTTGCTCTGGCAGGGACATGTAATCGATAATTTGTGTATTTTCACCACATTACACTGTCGATCCGATAGTTCTGAATATTTTAATATATTGAGATTGGTGTGGATGGCGTGAGCGGAGTTGTGTCTGTTTTAATCGATTTTGAAATTTCATAGTCCTTACCAACATCCGACTGATTTAAATTTGCACAAATGATTTATATAAAACAACACTGTGCCCATGATTAATTATCAAAAATATTTAAACTTACCTAATCTATGTTTTTTTTTTCTTATATAACATTGGTATTACTCCGTTAGATATTTTTAGAAACAAAATTGATTTTTCTACACTGACGCACGCACATGAATTTTATATGTCTTTTCGCTTTCAAAGTCTTCTCTGAATTCTTAAATCAACTCAATCTCATTGTTTATGCCCTATACATCCTTCGGGATAAGTCTGTGCATTTTAAAAAAAGATTCAGGAAAGACACCCTTATAAAATGTCCACGTGAGTTTATATCTACGTAAATTGAATCTAAAATACTTTTTCATGAAAATAAATATCTTGACTGAGGTAGGTATGTAAAAGGAAATCGGTATCTAGGTTTAAAATTTTTGAGAAACTCTTTATATTTTTGATATTTAAAAATGTATTTTGGATTGTATAAAATAAAAATCACATTGGTCAATAGGAAGTACAAATTTTGATTTTTCAATTTTTAAAATAAACACACTGGTAATACAAGCCTTAGAAGAAAAAAAATAGAAAAGTTTAAAAGAATAACACAAAGCAAAATGTAGGCAATGTATTTATTATAATAAGATTAAAATCACGGAACCATGTCTAGAGGACATACAAACGTAATTTAACAGGGTTGTTGTTTTCTATAGGTATACCTATTCCTTAGAGGCATTTTCTGGCAAAGCACCTGATCAGTTAGTGAATTATACCAAACATCCTTCAAAATAGTATAAACCAGAGCCGCACTGGGAGGACGGGCGATGGGCTGGTGGTCATGTGGCCAGTGGTGGTCCTTCACGACCACAGCACGTAGTTACCATATGTTACCAAATGTCCCAGGGCGTGAAGCCAAAGTAACTTGTGGGTATTGCCAACCTAGCATTATACAGGGTGTTTCCTCCATGTGGGCGGGAGGTGATGCACTCACCTAGTGAACCAAAAATTGTATGGCAGGGGAGGGGATGCCATATCGACCGTTTCGGAGTTACAGGGTGATTAAGAAATAAAGCTAGTTATCCTAAAAACTACAGGGCGAATGGTCACAGTTAAGAATTCATTGTATGCAGAGCTTCATGGCCTTTCTAACAACTGCTCAACCAGTCCCGTATCCCTCTCCCCTCAAGAATAATGGTTGTCTAAACTAAAAAATTTGAATTTTGTTACCTTTTTTTTAATTTAACCTCTATTATTTTTGCCAAAAGATCATTAACAAACCTTTATTTTATAAAAACTGTAAACTGTGGACTCTCCTCTTTAATTTGACCTATTACACCCTATGCGTTAACTGTAGCTGTTAAACCCGTTAAACAGTTATTAACTCATAACCTGTATATTGCAAATCTCGTGGCTTCAAAAGTATTCACTTTTTTTAACGCATTTGGAATTATGTTTGACATCATATGTGCGAGTATCATTTTTATTTAGAAAAACGCATGGAAAAATGTGTTTGTAGGATTCCGTACAAGAAAAGGAAAAACGGATAGCACAGACCTTTTTCCCAAAACGGGAAATTTGTCAGTATACACATTTTTTTTTATTTTTTATGGTGGTGGGTTGGACCACAACATTTCTTTTGGTTTGTATATATGTGCGAAAAAATACCACCCCTGATTTTCTGGGTTGTTAAAGTAAAAATTTGAATATTATTATGGTTAGTAGGCATTGAGTTATACAGGGTGTTCCGTATGTGGTCTGGGACCCGAAGACTATGAATACGTCATTCTTAGACGAAAATATCTTCAAAAGCGCATTCCCAAAAGATTGCTGCCTACTCTCTGGCATTTATTTAACTTTTTTGTTATATATGATCAAGGAAAAGTGTGAGAAACGCCCCCGCCCACACGCATGCACACATATACACTTTTTTGCTTGACTAGGCATAACCTATCCATAGCGAATCTTCGACCACGTATGGGACACCCTGTAGGTCTCAGAAAAACTACCGCTTTTTTCATCTGTCTCCTAGTTGCTGGAAAAAATGTCTTGCATTACTATATTGGGCCTTATGAGTGAGTGAAAGAGAAATTTAATTTCTAGGCGGTTACAAAAAATTTGTAAAACCAAGGAGTGGTGAACAACGAGCTCACTTTTTTCTTCAGTTCAAGAGTAAAATTGTTGGTTTCTCAGATACTGTTTTTACAGAGAGTTTTAATGTTAAAGGTGAAAAGGACACTCTTTTGTGCAAAAATATCTTCTGTACATACTACTAAATTTTTATTTCCTCTTCTTGTAGAAAAAAAACCAATTTTATCTAATTATTAGTAGATCGGTATTAAGCATGGAACCTAGCATTCCTTGTTTGATATTTAGCATTATTCATTGGTCAGGTTAAGATTTTAATTTTGTTTTGCTCGGTTGAGTGAGAAAAATTCAATTTGAGCCACATGTATGTATAGAGCCCATATCTTGCTTTACTTGCGGCTTTCTGTTCGGTGTAACATCAGTCTAATTATTTGGGCTGTTTGCATTAGCCAAAAGCTTTGAGGGTATTTCCCCGGACCGTTTCGAATAGCCAGTCCGGCCCGGGTATAAACCGACATTTTTATGCCCTCTATGCGTTTTTCCTTAAAAACAGTGGAATATTAGGAGTGATAGGGTTATTGGTGCAAGGGGTTTTGGGCATTCCAATATACTCCAGAAGATAGACTACAGTAATTGCAGGAAAGAAACTGACTATCCAATACCTTTCCTAGCTTTTGGTGGGGGTGTCAACGTATTGATGCCAACCAGGATTGACTGGGATGGGAAGGAGATGGTGGTAACATCCGGTATTTCTATTTTTACGGATGGATCTAAGACGAGTGCGGGCACAGGGGCTGGAGTGTACTTCCGAGACTGTCAATGGCACGGTCTCATAGACTGCCGGACAAATGTAGTGTCTTTCAGAGAACTCGTAGCGATTTACCAGGCGGTAATATTAGCATCTATGTACAGAGAGTCTGCACGACATATCTGCATATACACGGACAGCCAAGCAGCTATTAAGGCGCTGGATTGAGCTGGTTAAATCAAAATTGTTGCAGTTATGTAAGACAGGCTTTGAGGAACTGACTACACGGCATAAGGTGACGCTACCTGGCCACTGCGATATTCCAGGCAACAAGATGGCGGATGAGCTGCCACAAAGGGCTCTGAAATAAGTAGCTCCGCAGCAATAGCTTATGTGAGGATCCCGAGCCTTAAAAGAGAAGATCATCAAGGATGCGTACCAAACTCCAAGTCTACGGTAGATCAAGAGGGAAACCTGCCATATCGCGAGGAAATTATGGCCTATATATGACAGGAAGTTGACAAGAGAACTGCTTAGTAGCAGCAAAACATATACCAGGAGCCTAGTAGGGGTCATTACGGGTCATTGGGCCATAGGAGACGATGCTAGAAGGCTGAGTATAGCGAAAAACGATTTCTGCAGGAGTTGTAAGGACTCAGAGGAAATAGAATCTGTCCAGCACGTTCTCTGCGAGTGCCCCACTATGATGAACAAAAGAGGTGGCCTGCTGGGTAGCTACTTCTATTCAAATCTGGGGGAGCTGCAAAATAAAGAGTTCAGATGCATCCTGAGTTTTCTAAGTGAAGCAGGAAGGATATAAGACAAATCTTTAGGTTACCCTAAGGACAAGGAGCACAACCGGTGGTCTACGTGAAGCAGGCTAGGTACTTATAGTGGCACCCCTCTTACTTAACCTAACCTAATATATGTAAAATATCATTCTCGAACAGCGCAAAAGATTCCGGAATCCGATAAAATCACTTTTCCATCAAATTTGGCATGTACGTACAGATGTGTCATGCGCATCTTTTAGTTTCATTCATTTTACACGAAGGGGATAGCGGTATAATTGATAATTTTTAGAAAAGGATTTTTTACTTCCGAAATTCAGAATCTTTCTTCATCGAGTCGCTTACACCGACCCCGACACTATATTTAGGCCATAAATTTTTGTTTGCTAATCATTTATTTACAAATTTATTTTTTCCATTCAAAAACATGTACTGAATTCTCCCATTGGAGATCATCATATATTTTACAATTATTTTTGAAACAACTTCCCGTACAACAGTGGTTTCCAAATCTTATATTACTACGCCACCCTTTAAAAAAGTTTAATCTTGGCGCCTTCTCGCCCCTTATTTCATAAAACAATGCAGCCACATTTTTTAATGGTGAAAGATGTATTAATACAAATATTTAAAATGAACTTGATTAACAAAATAATAACACGGTGTTATTATATGTATACAGGGTGTCCAGGAAGTCGTCGTAAAGCCGGAATCAGGTAATCGGCCAAATCATAATAGTTACCAGAAAAATATAAAAAAAACTCTATGTCATGTATTTTTTAAATTAGAAGCATATCTTTTTTTCGAGAAAATGTGATGGTTTTTTAGCTCCTGTTACTACAAATCTTTACTTTTTCCAATTTTATTTTTCTTATGTAATCCCGAATAGTGCTTATGTAACATGTTGCTTTAAATTCTAAGCCAACTGCTCCAGCTTGGAACAAAATGTCACATTTTGCCGAGCCAAGAATAGAAAATTAATACTTCCCCCCAATTTAACTGACTGTACTGGAAAAAATGTACTACGCTAGTTTAGCAAGTAAAATGGGAAAACACTTTTCACAACGCTTAAAGACATGCCTGTGTCGTGATATTGACTGTGGTCCATCAGTACAGATTTCAATGCAGTTTTTCAACTTTTGTGTTTCTCATAAAACAAAGTGTGAGTTTTATTAAAAATTTCATTTGATGTGTCCTCTCCAAGAATGAGATTGCAAAACAATATATCTTCTATTACTTATATTTGATTTGGAAATATATCAAAGAATTAAAAATTGGCATTTTTAGCTACATCAGTTGCCTAATATACATGCTTTTATGGGAATTTCGAAGTACGCAGTTGAGAAATTAACTGATTGGAAAGACATCGATTCATTCATCTGCCAACTGTATTATCAGCAAGCGGTTTTTGTTGCATAGGATTCACCGATCATTATTTTAACCATATCAGTAGCTGCTGGCAAAGCTAGACTTTCTAATATTTAGTGTGGTCTTTTGCATTTCGCACTTCTGTTTGAAACTTGTTATATCTGACAAATGAAGCAACATGTTCAGTTCACTAAACTATGACCTTACAACAATACTCGCTTGGGGCAGAACGAATCGGGTTTTGTTTATTGCTTCCAAAGCGCAATGTTGTCTGTTATCACTCAAACACCCTCTCAACTCATTTCCGTCGATGGAGAGGATATCTCGAACTCACCATCTCTTTACATCTTAGGCATTGAAATATCCAACAATCTTAGTTGGTCTGGCCTCATTTTTGGTATTGGCAGGTGCCAGAAATATTTTACTCCATCAGATTTGGCGCAAATCTACAAGTCTCATTTCAAGCCTAAATTAGAATATAATTCCCATATTTGGGCAGGGACAGTACGCACTGCATTGTCAGTGTTAGACAAAGTCCAAAAGAAGGCCTTTCGACTTATTAACGATCACATGTCAATAGCAACTATTGATTCCCTAGAGCACCGACGTAATGTCGGATGTCTGTCTCTCTTTTATCGCTACTTCTATGATCATTGCTCAGACGAAATTTTTAGCCTGATCCCTCGAAGAATTTTTCTCATGCGCACCACACGAGCTGTAACCTTTGCAATGTCACATTCGGCCGTACCATAAAATTCCGTGAATCATTCATAAGCAGAACCGTACGAATGTGGAACAGTTTACCATCAAGTCTCATATCCCCCTCCCCCCAACTACGAGCCACACACAATCACGCGTAATGCGGACGTCACCTACTTGACTCAACCCAGTAATCCTCAATTCCCTACCCCTTATTCCTTTCCCGGAAAGGCTGTGCTGCGGCATCATAGGGTATCCCCTGAGCTTTGGCGACATCATAAAACAAAATATAAAAAAAAAAACTTGGTACGACGCACATAGGAGTATTGAAAATTCGGCCAAAATAATTTTTGTGTCCGAATCGCCTTCAGATAAGGCGATCTATTATTTTATATATTATAAAAGAGATTTCAGTTTTCTAGGTGGATTAAAAAATCCATTTTACATCTCTCTTCATATAAATTTCCTCCATCTGAAAACTCTTCATGTGAACACTCTTCATCTGAACAATTTTCTTCTTCAGCTTCATTCCGAGCCATATTATCTTCATTTGGTGGCAATATGTCGGAAGACTCAGGAATGAGCATTTCAGAGTTTCTCTTTTATATGTCCTCATTTTGGTTATAAGAGGATCAGAGCTTAACAAGTGCCTGTTCAGAACATCCATATTGCAATCGTCTCTTGAAAACTTTCTCGCATAATTCAAGCGATATAAACGGAAATGTTTATTTCTGGCTTCTACTGCTTCTTCCGATAACTGCACAATTGGCAATTTAGCATTTTCTATAACGATAAGTCCATGTATCAGAATTATTTTATGTAATGTTGAAGTCATAGGATACCATGAATACAATTCTACATAAAGTTTTGCTATATCCACCAGATAACGTTTCCAAAATGCTTTTTAATCGATAAATCAATTTGATGTCAATACCAGCTCCAGATTGCTGAAAAATCTCCGACTGGTATTACCATCATTGATATGTCCGAATCCAGATTCAGGTACGTCCACAATGAGGTCCATTTTGTTTTTGAACGCTTCGTGGATGACAGTTTTTCTTTGTTTAATAGTATTTTATCATCCCCCGATCTAACTATCCACTTTTTGACGCTTAGTTTGTATGCTAAGTGTAGTATGCTCTCAAAAAATCGGATTCGCGCATGTAAAATTTATAATCCAAAATTTAATGCACTTTCATCAATTTCTTTTGTTTTCGTCAAATCGTTGAAATCTTTCGATGTAGCTCCGCAGATGTAACATTTCATTATTTCAAATTTCTGTTTGTATTGGATTTTTTTGAGATGATCTAGTAAATCTTGCAAATTTACTTCAGCACAAGTATCCGTCACTTTGTACTACTCAGAAGCAGGGTAGCAACATTTTTTAGCAATAAAATGTAACAAGCGAATAGTTTTTCTTTCGCTCGTGGTGATGTCGTCTGGAAAAACCTGCTTTTCTACAAAAATTTAAAGTGCTTTTAATGCGGACAGGCGTTCTCTTTTTTTTTGTTTTTTTTTTTTTTTGTCAGACTAACTGCGCTCTTCTAGGAGATCGCGTAAGATCTCTGAGGACTTAAGAAGCATCACACTTTCCAGAGGATCGTAGTTTCATCTGAGTGGCATATATTAATTTTTCTGTATCTATATTTTCTTCAAAAGATTTTTTGACCGTCCTGGTCTGGTGGTTACAGTGTGCAGTACAAAAGTGCCTTGAAGCCAACTTTCATCATTTTTCTCAATAATTCATCCTTTCTATGTGCGTCTGACCATCTACGCTAAAAAAATCAAACTTTAAATTTGATATCTTAAGCTTCAATTCTTTAAGTTGATCGACCGAATAAGAATCTCTTGTAAACAAATAATCTTCTAGATAATCCAACTTTTTCTTCATATCTTCTCCTTTTCGCTTTTGTAAGATGTCATACAACTGCCTCCTTAACATTATTCTCCTACCGGATGATCCTAATAACAAAAAAAAACGTTTATCAGATACTGCCTATCAATTTAATATCAGTATCCTAATAAACGAAATTTGCAGCTAATTCTTAATTGTAAGAAACTAGAATCCTTATTCTTTCTTATCATGTAAAAAACACTGCCCAATAAAGCTCAGAAGAATAACAAAATCACTTTAGAAATATTAATTAATTACGTAAAAAATAATTGAGTTTTAAGACTATTAACAAAACTAAATATTACATGAATTTAATATAATTTCACGTTAAAATTATTTAATTGTGTAATACGTACCTGTATAGCTTAACACTGAATATTTCAATTGTAGAAATGACTTTTAAAACTTTGATATTTGTAAGGATAGCCGATAGGTCATACGTGCACTGTTCGCAACCATCAACTTTTGACTGAGAGCAGCGCAACTACAGGGAAGAATTCAGATATTAACAAGTAAAATAGCTAATATTGGTCTAAGACCAATTCTTATGATACCCTATGTAGATGAATGTCCGTATGAAATTTCGTATGGGTACCCATTTGAGCAATTTTGATTTTTGCAGTGGTTTTTCGCATATATTTCGAGAACGGTTCGTCGGACAGAAACCAATTTTTGAAATTTTATTTGCTAGCACAAAACACCACGTACCAAATTTCAGCTCTCTATGTCGACGCGTTTTCAGGCAGTCTTCAAATATATAACCGAAAACTAAATTTTTGTATGGCAACGCCCCGAAGGAGTTGCCCGATTTGTCTCATTTTCGAACTTAATTTCACTTTTTTTTTAAAGCTCGTGTACAAACTTTCAGCTCTCTAAGTATACGCGTTCTCGAGTTATCGTGCGCACAGACGGACGGACATGCAAAAATCAAAATAACTTTTAATATTATGCGCGGAATGACAAACTTAGTATACCCTATAGATTTCATCTAGGATATAAAAAAGGGCTCGATCCAATGTTCGATACATATTTAGACCTTGCCCAGGTAGAGAGTTTTGTATGATTAAGTGCAACTTTTATGAATCGACTTTTGGTCGACTTTTGGATGCAAATGCTCCTATGTGCGACGCTAATAATGCATTTGATGGAACCCTAACTATTTTTTTGAACATTTTCTTTTGATTGATGAGCTTAGTCATTTAATTTTCCTTGAAAAAATTCTTTGGGATTACCAACATATTCAGAATCCATAGTGTTAAGGTGCCACTCTAATTTTCCTGGTACCATACTATCTGTAGCCAAAGCTTTAGTATAAATCAAACACATTAGTTTTCCAAACCATTAATTATAGCATTTGTGAATTATAATGATAAATAGGATGAATCGTATATTTTCTTGTCTTGTGAGTTCTTCCTCCTAGTCCTCTGTTGCTTGTATTTCCACTACTTTTACCTACTTGTGTCAGTACCAATATCTTCATTATTAGAGAATTTTTCTTCTAACCAGTCAAAAATTTGGAATATGAATCTTTCGAGGCTTACAAAATAGAAAAAAGTTATTACATACTTATTTTCTATGACAAGTTTCTAGGATGAGCATCTACAGGATCATTAAACTATAGCCATATTTGCCAGTTGAGATTTTTTCTTCGAATGAATTGCAAAACGTACCTTTAATATTAATCGATCTACCCAATATACCTCACCTGAACAGCTTGAGCAGAATTCTCAATTAAATGGACCTTTTGGCGCGTGCCACTAGCAAATAAATGTTTACAA
Source organism: Dioctria linearis (assembly GCA_963930735.1). Taxonomy (NCBI): domain Eukaryota; kingdom Metazoa; phylum Arthropoda; class Insecta; order Diptera; family Asilidae; genus Dioctria; species Dioctria linearis. The sequence goes on along the minus strand of OZ005740.1, from coordinate 265,598,057 downwards.
ATTAAACGTTTTTAATACTACCCAGACCCTCACGATTTCTTTTTATGCGTCCAATATGTTTGGTAACCGAAAATCAAATATCACCTTACGACTTTCATGGGGTAGAATTATACCCCGTCTCCTGAAAATATATGTAGGTATGCATGTATAGCTTAGGATCAAGGGATTACATTTACGAGTCAATTCTTGGCAGACGATGGTGTCTCCCCTCAATGTCGACAGTCGACTCCCTGGTGTTTATTTGCTTTTCCGACTTACCGAACAAATGTTCCTTCGTGTCGTACCCACCCAGAATCTAATTCGATTGTTTATCTCTGGTTGATCGAATTTACTGCTTCATTAAATGCTGACACCCCACGTCTGCTTGGACATTATGCGGAATGTGAAAAGTTTTCTAAAGTAGTTTGAGACAGTAAAGGATGCTACTTAAAAGACCACTATCAAACAATTACCTGCTGTTAAAATAGATTTTATTGCTGAATACACTTATGTAAGGGAGTTATTCTGGATAGCTTATTGTACAGGTGTTATTCGATTCTGATCAAAGACGGACAGTTTTCAAAAGTCTTCATATAGCTAGAACGTTCAGGTGTTGAAAAATCTTTAAAATTTTAAATTTTAAACTCAGAATCAGCTCAACATCTCCGGCACGGTTGTGCGCTTCCATATAATCTCGTATTCTGTGTAGAACAAAAATTGTCACATAAACAGCAGGGTGATGAATTTTTAATCCTCCATAAGGTCCTCGCCACATTGAAGGAAAATTCCCCTCCTCGTAACTTTAATATATGACTCTGCTGGAAAATCGTTCATCTATGTTGGGATTTCCACATCAAATTACCCTTAGGGTAATTTTCATATAAATTAGAGGTTTATGTCATGGGGTGTGATTGAGAAGATTTGATAAAAAGGCTGGTCCGTGTTCTTTTCGTTTGCCGTGAAATCGATGTATAGTGAAAAACGAAGTCACTTTAGAAATGGCAACACTTGACTATTCTTGATATTGAAATGGGTTAAGCAGTTACGCAAAATTTTTCATAAATATTACATTCAAATTTTAATTAAGAGCATTTTTTAATTGATACATATCAACGTAAAAATCAATTAGTTGAAGATTTAAATTAAAGTGAGTCGGAAAAACAATAAATTAATGAAAACAGTTGATTTTAAATCTCGAAGCCAAGAGTGTTTTCGTATTATTCTTGAGCAATAAGGGAAACCGAACACTTCCGAGTCAATTAATTGTCCAGTCAGCAACTGGTCTGTTCACGGTACACAGACTAACAAGGTATGACTATCCCTCATCATAAATTCGCCTAGTTTTTCATCATGCGAATCAAATGAAAAATAAAGTTTCAATTTGTTGTAACTTTATTCTACTGGATCAGTTTAAAATATTAAAATAAGTACGATTTTCACATTTCTTTCATATTAGTTAAAGTATCTTTCATATTAGTTAAAGTAAAGGGAATGAAATGTAATACCATTTTGCAATGTTATTAGGAAAAGTGGGGTTAAGTGATGGAAGTTTCCCAGCGGATATTCGATTTGATATTTTATATGAAATATTTCTTACATCTTTTTAGAAATCCAAGCCAATTCGATGCTTCTTTGGCACCAGAGAAGATATTGTCTGTCCAGCTTAAATCACTGGAAATGTTAATTCCACCAAATGAAATGGGAGTCGTTAAAGGGTGATCTTCTTTTCTTTTGGGTCTTAGATGCATTTAATTCTACACGATTCGCTTTGCCCCAAGCGATCGTTATTCAATTATCCAGTCATGCAATCTCGTTTGACACATGCGGCACTCCCTCTGGAGTCTGCAATATTATCAAAGGAGTAACCGAAATCAAGGGTACTTCATCGGCAAAGCTATGGATGCGATTGAAAGTAAGGGAAAGCAGATTTATTTATTTATTTATTTTATTTTTATTGATTAATTAGTACAGAAGATTACAAATCTTATAATTGTATAAGCTTAATCGGTAGGGAAAATTTATTTGATACAGAGAGATAGATAAACATACATTTAAATTTAATTAACTAACTATACACCTATAAAGTTTCAATAGATATTGAATATATAAGATCTAAAGCATATTCTGCCAGTGAAATGATTAAACTATTAGTTTGCGAATTTACGTTATGTGAGCTGTTGTCAGCAACCTTTTAAATGCTTGCTGAGACTCCGCGCAATTAATATTGGGCGCTAGAGAATTCCAGCAACGGAACACCTGCACAAAGTAAGAGCGCCCACCTGATAAGGTTCTGAAGCTTGGCAAAAGAATGTGTCGATGCCAGGCCGATCCTAAAAATTGTATTCGATCAAGTAAGTAACTTGGCTCCTTTACGTGGATTAGACAATACAGAAATAGTAAGCATCTTCGTGACAAGTATGCTTCAAGTGAACATCCCCCAAAGGACTCAACATAGAGAGAAATATGAGCAAATCTACGCAACTCGTGAATAAACCTGAAGTATCGTTGAAAGCGACATTTAACTTTCTTTGGCAACCAGAATTGAGCTTGGAAAAAATTAAACTGCCAAAAGTTAAATGAGGTAATAACAAAGATTTAGCAAGTTTCAAACGCATATGAAGGCATCCATACACTTTTCCCAGAACAGAAGAGACGTGGTTGCAGCATGTAAGCCGCTGATTTATTTCTATGCCTAAACTCTTAACTGAGTTTGACTATGGTATAGTAGTACTGTTGATCATTTTTGGAGGTAATTCACTAAAATCTAGATTTCATCTGTAAAATACTATACAGTTTGTCTTGAGCGGACGTAGCGTTAAGTAGTTACAGTTCGCCCAGTCAGATATTCTTTGCAAATCGTCATTTATTCGAGAGACGCAGTCGTCGTCAAGCCCTAGTAGTCGATCAAAATATATCTGCACGTCTTCAGTGTAAAGTCGGATTTTTGAATCCTAACAGATGCCTGCGGGACACCGGCATTTATATGGTGAGGTTCACATTTAACGCCATCTAGTAAAACACGAATTAGACGACCAGATAGAAAACTTTCAATCCATAATAGAACAGGACGGGTGGGAGGGGGGGGGGGGGGCAAGTGCTTTAAAAACTCTATGTATATATTTCGTTAAAAAAAATGTAAATGTAAATAAATTTTGATGAGTAAAAAACTTCAAATTATAATTCAGACAAAAATTAAATCCCGGAATTTCGGGATTTGAAGAAGATTTTGAGATCCCGGTATCCTGGGGTTGCAAACCCTACTTTAAACTAACAAATTCAATGTATAATTATGGTAATCCATTCCGTTTTCTTAACTAATATAAAATAAATGAAGATGCATCAGATATATTTACGTGCACTTTGAGCACAACCAGTAGATTTAAGTAATATGCATGAAATGTTCATCCACAATATATTAGGTTAGATGATTCCCAACTTGTTTTTGTTTGAGGAAGTACCATTATTAAGATCTCATTTCACTCTACAGTAAAAATCAGAGATATTCCATTTTTATTTTGCGTTTTTATACCGACAAAAGTAAAATGCTTAGATAGTAAAATTGTACTTATTTTAACTTTTTAAATTGATCCAATGGAATAAATTTACATAATATCACCATTTTATTGTTCCCCACTTTTCACATACAAAATGACCAATTTATGGGGCTGGACAATCATACCTTGTTAGTTTGTATAACGCGACCGACTGATTGATAGTTAATCGTTGCTGATTGGCTACCGTTGCATATGTGCATATTGTTGCATCATATTCTGTAAAATTGCAGTCATAAACATAAGAAACATTAGCCCTGTAGCACTGTCGGATCCAGGGCGGTCTAGGGGGCATAATTGAGTTATTTAGAAAAATATATAAATCAACTTCAAAAAATTATAAAAAATATTTTTAATCCAAAAAGGAAAAGGTTTTTCTCAGTTGGGAATGAGGTATGGAAATTTTTACGGCAAGGTGATGCATGTTAATGTATCTAAGTACTTATCTATTACATATATATAACCATAGAATTGCGGCGTTAAAATGGGACAAGCTGTGAATATTTATTATTTATTCAAAATTCATCGTGTTGATTACTACAGTGGATCATTGCAAGAAAAAAATTTCATGCAAAAATGTTTATTTGTTGAATTTTGCCTTTCTATGCTACTTTGTAGTAAGCAGACCAGACAGGGCTGGCATATATCGACCTAACAAAGGTGCAGTAAAGAAGTTTTGTAATATAATGGTCAATGCTTAATTTCTTTAGATCATCTCTTAACAAAGCTAAAAATCGAATTAGCCCTACTTATGTAGACAGAAAGATTCTCAAAGGAAATGCGAGAAAAAAAAATCACACCCAAATCGTTGGTTTTGTCAAGCCAAGATAATGAACTTCCTTCTAAAACGTAATTGAAGTGAATTGTGGACTTATTGCAAACGAATGTCATAGTTGTACATTTATTAACATTTACAGGAAGGCAATTATTGGAGCACCACTTATGAAAAGTGGCAAAGTCATTGTTTAAAACAGCTCAGTCATTTTCAAAACTAACAAGACGAAATATTATGGCATCGTGCGCATAACAGAAGATACATCATTGATGTACAGAATAAATCGTAACGGGGCAAGAATACTACCTTGAGGCACACCTGAGGTATTTGCTATCTCAGCATCGAGTGCTCCACGAAAAAGAACTTCGTAGTTGTGTACGGTTAGAGAAATAAGAAGATAACCAATCAACAAAAACGGCGGAAACCCAAGGATAGACAGCTTGTGGATTAAAATTCTATAAAATTATAATTCGATAAAATTTGATCAAAGGCCTTGCTAAAATCAGAGAAGACGCTTTCAACCTGCTTACCGGACTCATAGCTCATTAAGGAGGCTGTCAATTATCGTGGTAAGTAATTCGTAGATAGTCGAGCGTGAAGGTATCGGTAGCGATGAAAAACTTTCCACGATGAAGCCTCAAAACCACACAAAAAAGTTCTGGATCCTCACATATCGGCTCCAACAGCGTACAACTTTCCATCACTAACTGGAGCAATCAATTCAGAATTGTGATCCTAACGGAACATCTGAAATACGGAACGAAAAGCCTCGGCCGGCGTCCAGAATACCATCACAAACCCAAGTTTCTGTGAGGCAAATCAAATCAAAGTCAGCGTTGCTAGAAGCAGCGAAAAGATGCGTTGTCTTAGAAGTTTTTGAAGAATGAATGCTTACATCAAATCGAACGGAGTTTGGTGAACTTTTGGTGTTGACAATTAAAAAAGAAGTGTTAATTGCTCTACATAAGACCAATATTAGTGGTACGGAAGATTAAACCCAGTGAATATAACCAACCCTCTGTTTTGAAATTATACAAATTAGATCAGTAGAGTGTTTTTCCACATTTATTTCTGGAACAGTTGGTCGGGTGGTAGGTTTTCACATTCCGGAAAACGTCTGGAGCTGACGGTTTTCCCACAATACGTGAAAAATCTGTAATTCTAAAAATTTTGATATGGAAACTCTACGAAGAAGCTACCTGATTTCGTCTATTTTCCAATCAATATTTACAGTTATTACAAAAACGCCATGCACACGCCTCTTAAGCAGTGCAAAAATGTATAGTAAGAAACGCAATTTTTTATGACAACCCTATGAAGAACCTGCAGGATTCCGCCTATGTACGAACTTGATCTTATTTAAAAATGGATGCGACTGGTAAGTGGAGAGAGAAAGAAAGAGATGTAGCGATATAATTTACTAGCTCACTAGCGCAGGATGTCAACTAAATGAATTAGCGCTGATTGATATGGATAAATGTCAACTGGCCTATAT